>CAUYLG010058860.1:0-247260 GCA_963573385.1 Cacajao melanocephalus
CCTGTAATCCCAGCTACTCAGGAGGCTGAGGGAGAATTGCTTGAACCCAGGAGGCAGAGGTTGCAGTGAGCAGAGATCGAGCCATTGCACTCCAGCCTGGTGACAGTGACAGACTCCATCTCAGAAAAAAAATTGACCATTTGAGTCTGAACATCATATGGAAATGCCAAAGACCTAGAATAGCCAAAACAACTTTGAAAAAGAATACATTTGAAAAACTTATAAAAGTTCGAGATTTATTATAAAGCTACAGTAATCAAGGCAGTATAGTACAGGCATCAAGCCAGAGAAATAAATCCATTGAACAGATTGAGAAATTCATCAATAGACTCACATACACATGGTCAATTGATTTTTCACAAAGGTTCAAGAGCAATGCAGTAGAGAAAGGATAGTCTTTTCAATACAGAATGGTTGAATATGTACATGCAAATTTTAAAAAAGAACTTCACTCCATACTTCGCATTATACACAAAACTTAACTCAAAATTGATCATAAAATGAAATATAAAACCTAAAACTATAAAACTTCTGACAAAAACAGGGAGAAAATCCTTGTGACCTTGGTTGAGGCAGATTTCTTACACCAAGAACATGATCCATAAAAGAAGTAAAATAATAAATGGTACTTCACCAAAAAATTAAGAACTTCCTCTTTCAAAAGACACTTTTAAGAGATGAAAAGACAAGTCATGGATTAGAGGAAAACATTTGCAAGTCACATATTTGATTTTTTAAAAACCTGTATTCAGATTACATAAGTAACTCTCAAAACTAAAGAAAGAAAAAAAGAAAATAATACATAAAAGTATTGCAAAGGGAGAAATAAAACTATTCTTTTAATAAAGAAAAGATGGATTGTTCAATAAATGGTATTGGCACAATTGGATAGCTATTTGGAAAAAGTAAAGTTGAATTCCTACCTCATTTCTTAATCTAATAACATGCAGATACATTAAAGTGTTAAAGGTAAAATACCACCCACAAAAAATTAATAACATAAATATGAAAAGAAAACAATAATATAAGTATGAAAAGAGAACAAACAAAAATTTTGGAGCAGGGAAAGCTGAGGCTCAAAATACAGAAGTCATAGAAGACAAGATTATACATTAGACTAAATAAAAATTTTCTGCATGGCAAGAAAATTTTCTGCATGTCTATAAACCTATGAGATCCTGCAGTTTTATAATTCTAAAGATCCTAGAATCCATTAAAATTCCAAACAATCAAACAGAAAATGGAAAAAATAATAGCTATCACTTTACATCACTTTACCCAAGCAGCAAAATTTACAATTTGGATAATATCAAGTGTTAGGGACCAGGTGCGGTGGCTCATGCCTGTAATCCCAGCAGGAATGAAAGGTAGATTCAAAGACACGCACTAAATAAATGAGTAGATGCCTATAGGGGGTGATAAGGAGAATTAGGTGGCTGTGTGTGTGGCTCATACCTGCAATCCCAGCACTTTGAGAGGCTGATGTGGGTGGATCACTTGAGGTCAGGAGTTTGAGACCAACCTGGCCAACATGATAAAACCGTGTCTCTACTAAAAATACAAAAATTACCCAGGCGTGGTGGCACACACCTATAATCTTAGCTACTAGGGAGGCTGAGGCAGAAGAATCGCTTGAACCTGGAAGGCAGAGCTTGCAGTGAGCTGAGATGGCGCCACTGCACTCCAGCCTGGGTAACAGAGTGAGACTCCATCTAATAAATAAATAAATAAATAAATAAATAATAAAACTGAGGAGTATAATTGATTATAGTAGTTCAGTCTTGTAAAGAGTAAAGGCATTTTTGGCCAGATGAAGGGGCTCATGCCTGCCATCCATCCCATCCCTTTGAAAGGCTGAGGCAGAAGGATTGCTTGAGGCCAGAAGTTCAAGACCAGCCTGGGCAACAAAGGTGACCTTATCTATACACACACACACACGCACACATACACACATGTGCACACGCAAGCACACACACACACACACACACTTAGCTGGGCGTGGTGGCTCTCATCTGTAGCTCCAGCTACTCAGGAGGCTGTAGCAGGAAGATCACTTGAGCTCAGGAGTTTGAGGCTGCAGTGAGCTAGAAGAGCACCACTGCACCCCAGCCTGGACAACACAGTGAGATCCCATCTCTGAAAACAAATGGGGAAAAAAAATTTAATTTACCTAAAATAAATTGTAGTTTTTAAAAAATACCTATTGCTTAAAATTTTAAAAAGATTAAAACAAATTTTAAATACGCCTAGAATATAAACAGAAAATTCACAGAAGAAATACAAATATCTAATAAGTACATGACATTATCGTCAACCTAAAATAATAGGAAAATTCTAATTAAAGAAAAATTTGATATTTCTTTTTGCCCATCAAACTGGCAAAAAAAAAATGATGATATTCATTGTTATAAAGGGTAGGGAGAGGCTGGGTGTGGTGGTTCACACCTGTAATCCCAGCACTTTGGGAGGCCGAGGTGGGCAGATCACAAGGTCAGGACTTCGAGACCAGCCTGACCAACGTGGTGAAACTCCGTCTCTACTAAAAATACAAAAATTAGCTGGGCATGGTGGCATGCGCCTGTAATCCCAGCTACTCAGGTGGCTGAGGCAGGAAAATGGCTTGAACCCAAGAGGCGGAGGGTTGCCGTGAGCTGAGATTGTGCCATCGCACTGAGCAACAGAGCGAGACTCCGTCTCAAAAATAAATAAATAAATAAATAAATAACAGGTAGGGAGAAACATAGACTCTTACATGTGATCGGAAATAGTGTGCATTGATAAAGCCTTACTGAAGGGCAATTGGAAGTATCTATCAAAATGTAAAATGTGCATTCTCTTTAATTCAGCAGTTTTATTTCTAGGAATCTACCTTCAAAAAATGCACATATAGGCCGGGCGCGGTGGCTTATGCCGGTAATCCCAGCACTTTGGGAGGCTAAGGTCAGGAATTCGAGACCAACCTAGCCAACATGGTGAAACCACACCTCTGCTAAAAATACAAAAATTGGCTAGCCATTGTGGTATGCTCCTGTAATCCCAGCTGCTTGGAAGACTGAGGCAGGAGAATCACTTGAACCTGGGAGGTGGAGGTTTCAGTGAGCCGAGATCACAGCACTGCACTCCAGCCCTGGTGACAGAGTGAAACTTTGTCTCAAAAAAAAAAATGCTCACATAAATGCACAAATATAAGCATGGATGATGTGCACTGCACTGCAGCATTGTTAATAAAGATTGAAGCCATCAGCAGGAGGAAAGCTCAATGAATTATATACATATATCCTACACAGAAGTTTAAAAGGTGAAGTTAGGGCCAGGCATGGTGGCTGCTCACGCCTATAATCTCAGCACTTTGGGAGGCTGAGGCAGGTGTATCACAAGGTTAGGAGTTCAAGACCAGCCTGGCCAAAATGGTGAAACCCCATCTCTACTAAAAATACAAAAATTAGCCAGGTGTGCTGGGTGAGTGCCTGTAATCCCAGCTACTCAGGAAGCTGAGGCAGGAGAATTGCTTGAGCTCAGGAGGTGGAGGTTGCAGTGAGCCGTGATCTTGCCATTGCACTCCAGCCTGGGTGACAGAGGGCAGGCTTCTAGGTGCCCATCCAGTCCAGGCATGATGGTACCCACCTGTAATCCCAGCTACTCAGGAGGCTAAGGCACGAGAATTGCTTGAACCCAGGAGGCAAAGATTGCAGTAAGCTGAGATTTGGGCACTGCACTCTGGCCTGGGTGACAGAGGGAGACTGTCTCAAAACAAAACAACAACAACAAAAATGAACTAGTCTATAGGTGCAGATATAGAAAGATGTTTATAATGTATTGTTAAAGGAAAAGTAAGTAGCAGCACATATTAAGCTAAAAAGAAACCTAACAGTAAACATACAATTTAATTTTAAATTCATGCACCTATATGTTTATATATATTTGTAAGCTGAAAAGTCTGGAAAGATACAGACTAGTTAATGGAATGAATAGGGATGACTTTGGGGGAGGGCTCTATGATTGCCATGTAGTGGTCATACAGTTTTTGAACACTACGTACTGTGTATTTGTTACAATAGGCATATATTACCTTGGTAATTTTTAAAACACATTTTAAAAATGAGTAGTCCTATGGCTTCCAGTGAAGTGAAAAGATAAGGGACAGCTTCTAGAGAGAAATAATATATAGGAACTTCATCTGAAACGTCAAATGGAGTGGAATAGATGAAAAAAATCCGTATTCTCAAGGTGAATGGTAACAAGCAGATGTTGAGATAACTCAGCAACCTGAAGTGGGAGCTAAAGCATTGCTTAATGTAGCCACCGCTTACTGAGCTAGATTTGTTATGCACTCACACTTGGCTAAGAGCTTTAATGATACCTCTGACGAGAAAACATGTTGAGAGGAGTCCAGTGCAGTGACTCACGCCTGTAATCCCAGCACTTTGGGAGGCCAAGGTGGTGGATCACTTGAGGTCAGGCATTTGAGACCAGCCTGGCCAACATGGTGAAACCTCACCTCTGCTAAAAATACAAAAATTAGCCAGGTGTCATGGTGCTCACCTGTAATCCCAGCTACTTGAGAGGCTGAGGCACAAGAATTGCTTAAACCCAGGAGGCAAAGGTTGCAGTAAACTGGGATTGGGGCCGGGTGCAGTGGCTCACGCCTGTAATTCCAGCACTTTGGGAGGCTGAGGCAGGAGGATCACGAGGTCAAGAGATCGAGACCATCCTGGCCAACACGGTGAAACCCCATCTCCACTAAAAATACAAAAAAATTAGCCGGGCGTGGTGGCACGCACCTGTGGTCCCAGCTACTCTGGAGGCTGAGGCGGAAGAATCGCTTGAACCCAGGAGGCAGAGGTTGCAGTGAGCCGAGACTGTACCACTGCACTCCAGCCTGGTGACAGAGCAAGACTCCGTCTCAAAAAAAAAGCTGGGATTGGGCCATTGTGCTTCAGCCTGGGTGATAGAAGGAGACTCTGTCTCAAAACAAAAAACAAAGAAAACATGTTCAGAGATTTGAAGTAACTCACTCCAGTTCACACTGAAACTCATGTACTAGCAGATAGACGATTTCAGTAAAATTCAATGTGGTGAGTGCCATAATAGAGATATGCAAGAAAGACCAGACAGCACTCAAGGAGCCAGGCTGGGGCTACAGGAGAGACATACCAAGTTGGGGCACTTTTCTGAAGGCGAGGACATCTGCATTGTCTTTAAGGATGAATAGGAAGTATATTCATCCTTAGGTGAAGTACAGGAGGAGGAACAACGGGAGCAAAGGCACAGCAGTAGGGAATAATACGGACTGTGCCAGAGAGATTTGAGTGTCTTCAAATTGTTAGAGCGAAAAATATAAAGGACAGAATGACCGACGGGGCCGGGCAGACTGGCAGGTGCTGCACTGTCAAGGAACTTTCATACCATGTTGAAGAACTTGAGTTTTATTCTGGAAATAATGGGGAATCATTAAAAGGATAGTATAGAAGTGTCCTGGTGGCCAGGCTGGTGGCTCACTCCTATAATCCCAGCATTTTGGGAGGCCGAGACGGGTGGATCATGAGGTCAGGCGTTCAAGACCAGCCTGGCCAAGATGGTGAAACCCCGTCTCTATTAAAAATACAAAAATTAGCCAGGCGTGGTGGCAGGCACCTGTAATCCCAGCTAGTCAGGAGACTGAGGCAGGAAAATTGATTGAACCCAGGAGACAGAGGTTACAGTGAGCCGAGATCATGCCCCTGCACTCCAGCCTGGGCAACAGAGTAAGACTCCATGTCAAAAAAAAAAAAAAAAGTGTCCTGGTTCAGTTTGCATTTTGGGTGGCTAAGTCTGAGGGCAACCTGGAGGGTGGAGCTAAGGGGAGGAAGCTGAAAGGCAGGGAGACCAGCTAGGCCACCGCCGTAGTCCAGGTGAAGGAAAGCATTGGCAGAAATGATAGAAAAGCAGAAGTCATGTTTAGGAGGTAAAAGGAATAGCCACTGATGATGGATTCGAGGTGAGACTAGAGGGAACCACGTGTAGCTGCAGTCAGGGCATCCGAATGCTGATGGTACCATGTTTTGCCGTGGGGATACCAGGAGAGGAGGAGGGTTGAGGAGGGGAGAAGATAAGGTGGCTGGTTTGTGATACGTGGAGCTGGAGATTCTGGGAGACGTCATAGTAAAGAGGTACAACTTTACAAACCCAGAAAGCCAACTTCCTTCTGGGAGTTCCATGGGAAGGCTCTGAGGTGGCTCTCATTCAGTTTGTCCTTATTGTACCACCCTTACTGCCACCATCTCCACCACAATTCTCCACAAAATTCCTCCTCTGACGTGCTCTACTTTGGAAAGTGGCACCACGGTGCACCCAGGCTCCCAGGCCAGAAACCTGGGACATTTAACAAATGTAGCCTGCCACGTTTAACAAATCATGAGATCCTGTTCAACCTACCATTTAAATAGATTTCCTAAATCTGTCCTCCCTTCCCCATTCCCATTGCCACTACCTAAATACAGACCCTCATCTTCATGCAGCTGACTTGGCGATAGCCTTCTAAAAATGTTCCCTGCACAGAGCTTACCTTTACTCAGCTATCTTCAGAAATGTCCTAAAAGTAGCTGGACGTGGTGGCTCACGCCTGTAATCCCAGCACTTTGGGAGGCTGAGGCAGGTGGATCACGAGGTCAGGAGATCAAGACCATCCTGGCCAACATGGTGAAATCCTGTCTCTACTAAAATACAAAAAATGAGCTGGGCATGGTGGTGCTTGCCTGTAGTCCCAGCTTCTCAGGAGTCTGAGGCAGGGAAATCAATCGCCTGAGGCTGTATTTCAGAATCCAGAACAGTGCCTGGGAGGCAGAGATTGCAGTGAGCCGAGATCTCGCCACTGCACTCCAGTCTGGTGACAGAGCGAGACTCCGTCCCAAAAAAAATAAAATAAAATAACTGGGCTTGGTGGTGCACACCTATAATCTCAGTAATTCTGGAGGCTGAGGCAGGAGAATCACTTGAACCCAGAGGCGGAGGTTGCAGTGAGCTGAGATCGTGCCACTGCACTCTAGCCTGGGTGACAGAGTGAGACTCTGTCTTTAAAAAGAGAAAATGTTCTAAAAGTGGTATTTCTAAAAGGCACATCTGATGATGGTGTTTACCCCACTAGAGAACGTTCATTGGTTTCCCATCACTGTGTGGCAAAGCACACTCTCCCTAGCGTAACAGACATGGCTTCTCCTGACCTGGTTCCTGCTTGCCTCTCCAGATCCATACCATTCTCTGTCACTCTCCTGTTCCACCAGCCCCTTGCACTCTATGTCCCAACAATACCACACCTCTTATAGTGTGCCCTTGCTCACCAGGGCTTCTCAGGGCTCCATGCCTTCATACCTACAGTACCTTTACATCTTAGGTGGGGTTCCCTGGGAAGCGGATTCCTGAACTCTGAGATTGTATACAGGAGCGTGTCAACAGAAGTGTTCTTGGGAACACCTGTGAGGTGTGAGGGAAGCTGCATTAAGCAGAGACAGAAACTGAAGAGCAATGCAATGGCAGCAGAGGTGTCTATCCAATCCATGAGGGATCTCAAGTTGGGATAACTTTGTAACCCCACATTAACCAGCCATTGCCTGCCCTAGGGAGAGAGCAGCACCTCAGGCAAGGTGGCTTTCTTCCTCCAAAGGCAATTCCTGGAGAGGGACTCAGCTGTGAGTCAACACTTCCACAGCTGGAGAAGTGAGTGGCTTGTCCAGTGAAGGAGGAAATCTGTAAGGGGGATGTTGGTAGCACACCACAGAATTCACTGTATGCATCTCATAGCCTTCAAAACCCAGCTCAGGTTTTATCGGCTGCCTTCCTCACCAACGCCTTCTTTGAGGTCATCACTTGCTTCCTTGCACTATATTCCTTGGGAAATTGATATGTTTACATGTCTGTCTCCCACACTCCCTTCCAAGTAGATGGTGGGGAAGGCCTGAGCCTGTATTTCAGAATCAGAACAGTGCCTGGTACACATTGGTTATTCCATAAATGCATGTTGCACTGAATGAATCGGAATCAACCAATGAAAGAGGCAGCTGCAAGCTTATAAAAGAAGGAGGCTGGAGTTTAATGCCTGAAAGGATAAAAGGGAGGTAGACAGCAGAGATTCTCACCTGGGAACCACACTGGAGGCCCTGCTTGAATGGCCCGAGAGTCCCAGGTTAGAGCAAATCAAGGCTCTGAGCTTGGGATGTCCAAAGAGGAGCAGGAGCCAGAAAAAAACCTGCAACCTATAAATAGCCATAGATTATAGCTCATGGAGCTGGAAGACAAAAGGTAAAACTTCACGGGGAGAAAGGACTTCTAGGAGGGTGGAAATTAGACAGCCTCCTATCCTTGCTCCATACCTGACAGCTGTCACTCAGACTCCTACATTAAAAAGAGTGCAAAAAAAAAAAAAAAAAAAAAACAAGCAAACAGATATAGGTGTGTCCAAAAACCACAGAATTAGGTAAGCATCCCCAGATATAGAACACACACAAAGCGCAGACACGCAATAAATGAGACAGGCAAAGACCAGAAAAAAATCAATCTGCAAATTGTAGACCATAATATATGTAAATGAGGCTGGGCAAGGTGGCTCACGCCTGTAATCCCAGCGCTTTGGAAGGCGGAGGTGGGCGGATCACCTGAGGTCGGGAGTTGGAGACCAGCCTGACCAACATGGAGAAACCTTGTCTCTACTAAAAATACAAAATTAGCTGGCATGGTGGCACATGCCTGTAATCCCAACTACTCAGGAGGCTGAGGCAGGAGAATCACTTGAACCCAGGAGGCAGAGGTTGCGGTGAGCAGAGATTGCACCACTGCACTCCAGCCTGAGCAACAAGAGCAAAACTCCTTCTCAATAAATAAATAAATAAATAAATAAATATATGCATATGCATATGTACACATATCTATATGCATATCTATATGTATATGTATATATGTATGTATATATGTATATGTATACCTGTGTGTATATATATGTATATGTGTATATATGTGTGTGTGTGTATATGTATATGTATATATACGTAAATGAACCACCTATGAATTCTAAACTCCATTTATCTGTGGTCAACCCTCAAGCCTCCTTCACCTTCCAGAAATCTCAAGTAGAGAATTCCAGATTGCAGAATTGTAATTCCTTAGTCCTTTGTCCACAGTCGGGTCATTTTTTTCTCTTTTCCGGGTTCTCAGCAAGAGGGAAAACATTTCTGCTAGTAGCCATCAGGGGGCAGTGTTCAACAAGCAATAACCAAATCGGCCTTCAACTTACTGAAAGGAAGGAATGGGGAGGAGGGAACCGGAGAAGGGTCCTCAGACCAACACATTACTCTGATCACACCCGACCCACATCTCCATTTTGTTTCTGCTTCTTCAGCCCCCTTCTCCTCAGCTGCAGTTTCTCCATCCTTCGTTTAGTAGATTTCATAGATTGTCTATTTGCTCAGAGAAGACTGAGCTCAGGATTTCCCCCTCAGGGAGAGGCATCCCCCATAGCCTCTTGTCCCTTTCCATTCTGTCCTGGTTCCCAAGGGGGTCAGAACTCTGGAGTTTTCATCTGGACCCCTGACCAATGCTCAGGAGCCCACACGAAGGGCTCGATTCCAGGGCCAGCTCTCAGGGGATGAGGTCTGGTAGAAGAGGAGTTGGCTGTCAGGCCCCTACACTGCCCTTAGCCTGGCACCTTGCACAGTGCACAAACTGTACAACAGCACAGGTGACCCTGCTACTTACTGCCCCTGAGACAGCATCTAATGAGCATTTATGGTGCTGAACACCTTCACCAGGATCTCATTTAATCCTCATCACACCCTGGTGGGTCCTGTTGACTTTCTTGCTTTCCATGTGAAAACGCTGTCACTCAGGGAGGGCTTGCAGTTCACTCACTGTGGCATAAAGGGGAAAGGGGGAGACAGAGCAGGGAGGCGGGTCCTCTGGCTGCCAGGAGCTGGCTTCCTCCCCTCTAGCACGGCGTGGCTGCGCTGCCACCACTGCCTCCCTTCTTACACTCCCTCTCAGCCTTACAGGCGCATGCATCTCTGCTTCCTCCCTTCTCCCTGCGCTGACATCCCAGCGCTGAGCCTCTTTCGTCTGCCCACAATCCTCACCCAGTGAGAGGTCAAAAGCTCAGGAAAGAACACAAGAAAAAAGCAGAAAGATAAAGGAAGTGGGTAGTAGAAAGGGCTTTCCAGATAGAGGAAGAAGCAGCAAAGGCACAGAAGGCAGGCCCTGCGTGGGGGTGGAGGGGGAAGGGAGTGGGTGGAGTAAGGGAGCAGAGCGCCCCTACACTGTGCCCGGACTTGGGAAGGGGCACAGACAGGGCCGCCATTGTGTGGGGCACAAAGGAGCCATATGCCTGGCAGCCAATGACAGTGTGTGTGTGTGTGCATGTGTGTGTGTGCGCATGTGTGAGTGCATGTGTGTGTGTGCACGCATGTGTATGTGTGTGTGATGTTTTAGGCGCCCCCCCACCAGCCCCTGGGCCTTGCCTTCTGCTCTGTCACTGGTGATAGGGTTTGCTGAGTTACAAGGCAGATGGGGGCATTGATGAAGACAGGACCGGAGGGTCAGGCACCTGTGGTCACTAGGGCTGGAAGAGGACATGGACAGCTGGGGGAGCTATGGCTGTGCATGGGATACTTGGCAAGGGGCTACAGGAGGAAAGCAGGAGTGAGGTGCAAGAGTCCTGTTCTCCTGGGGTCCCCCAGACTGCACCTCCCCCACCCAAACACCCACTCGTTGGGTTTAGAGGGACGTGGAATTAGGGACACAGAGCAGATCCTCTTCTAACAATCCCTTTTCTCCATCCTCCCTATCTTCTAGCCCCAAAGCTTTCACTTTCCCCTCAGCCCAAGGACTTCCATCTCCCTGTCCTCTCCCTCCTCCCCCAATGCCTGGTCCCCTGCTCCCTCCTCCTCCCACTCTCCACCTCCTCCTGTCCTGCTCAGAGGAGAAGAGCACGAAGAGCTAAGAGCGGCAGCGAGGCCAATTGATTATCTGAAGAAATTCGGAGCTAGCAGTAGAACAGCTGCAGCTTCCCCCTCTCTCCACCCCCAGGCCCTCAGGGATTCCTGAGGGGAAGGGCCCCCTAACCCCTTCTGCTCTCCAGCCCAGGCAAAGAGACAAGAGAGGGAGGCAGTGAGCCAGAGGACTGCGGCTGCTGAGCACAGACAGGCGCAAAGCTCTCAGCGCCAGGAATGGAAGACTTGACTTCTAAACCCAGGCCATCGTCATGGGTGAGTCACATCACCTGTCTGGACAGTAGTTTACCTGCCCTTGAAGTAAAATTGTTGGATTTCATGATTTTTGTGTTCCTGTCCAACTCTCGCCCTTTGGAATCCTGAAATTCTCCCTGATCTCAGTTCAGCTCTCCCTTTTACCAGGCTCTGGGCAGAGCACATTGTATTTAACTCACATGGGGAGGGGAAGATGTGAAGACGGACCTGTGTGGAAGCTCCTCCCTAAGTCTCCTAAGGGCTCCTCAAGCCCCTCTTGCTGCTTATATCATTCTTTGTTCATCAAAGACGAAAACCTATAGCTGGGAATGGTGGCTTATGCCTGTAATCTCAGCATTTTGGGGGGCCAAGGCGGGAGGATCACTTCAGGCTAGGAGTTCAAGACCAGTCTGACCAACATGGTGAAACCCCATCTCCTCTAAAAATACCAAAATTAGCCAGGCTTGGTGGCGGGCGCCCAAAGTTCCAGCTGCTCGGGAGGCTGAGCCACGAGAATAGCTTGAATAGGGAGGTGGAGGTTGCAGTGAGCCAAGATCCCACCACTGCACTCCAGCCTGGGCAACAGAGCAAGACTCTGTCTCAAAAAAATAAAAAGAAAAAAGAAAACCCTTCAGGGACTGAAAGGTGTCTCTGTGTTTCTCTACTGCTGCTTGCCTTCAGCCTTCTCGTATGACCTTAAGTTTGGAAAGGATCTTCTAATGAACCTAGCCAGTGTTCCACCTGAGGCAGGAATGTGCTCTGTGGTTTCTCTGCATGCGGTTGATTCTCCAGCTTCTCTATTTGGAGTTCTCCTCTTGAGGCAGTCAGTGACGTTGCTGGACAGCTCCATGTGCTGCAAAATTTTTCTTGCACTTAAAATTTGCTCTCCTCTAACTTCTACTCAAGGGTTTTGTTCTGCCTCCTAGGGCCTCACAGAATATCCATTTTTTATTCTTCTTTCAATATTTAAAGATGGGCATCATATTACCCTATAAGTCTACTCTTATTAAGACACATATCCTCCTTTTTTCAACTACTCCTTCTAAAAAGTGGTCTCCAGACCTTTTGGTTTCTTCGCCATACAACCTTAAATCTTCTCTGGTTTATCAATGCACCTGTGAAAATACGGGTTCCAAAAGAGGACTGACTATCAGGCTGGGTCATTCTAGGAGGCAGAGGGGAGTTAGCAGCATATGGTACAAAGAATCTGAATTTGGACCTTAGTGGTGCCCCCAATTAGCTGTGTGACCTTGGGTAAGACCCTGCCCTTCTCTGAGCTTTAGTGTCCCCGTCTATAAATTCTTTTGAGGGTCCCTTCAGCACTCTTATCCCTGTCCATATTCTTCTTTCAGTCCCAGGTCTGCCATCTGTTTTCCCCAGTATCCTAAGGCTGGGGAACACAAAACAGGCCAAGAACTGAGATTGCAAGGAATTTTGACCCAGCCTAGAGACAATAAAGGGGAAGGCAATGTCTCAGTTTCATACGATTGCTCTTCTTCCCAGCAGCGTGAACTCACAGACACATGTTTAACTTGGGTTCTACTGGAATATTCAGCTCCTTCTCAGGCCACAGGGAGCAGGAGCCAAAGCACATCATCAGAGAAGTCAGTCTCACTAAATGAGTGCCAGGATGGGGGTATCTGGCACCCAGATTTTGGTGGGGACATCTTGGACCTATATGTTATACTCTCCCCTGCACCTCTCTTCCCTGTGGCCTCTTCTCCTCTCTGTCTTCACTTGTCCCCCAAACTGAGTTCTCATGACCCCATCAGAAAAGTCTAGAAAGTGTAGGACCCTCAACGCCCACCCTACCCTAACCTGCAGGCCAGCTTCCTAACCCAATTGAATGAACCACAACCATACCTGGTGCTAGAACGAGGTCACTTTAATTTTTCTTTCTGTATGAAATTGGGAATGAAACTGGAAGGAATCACACACGGACACAGGACACACACCCCTGGGGCCTGCTTTTGAGAATATCAGGAAGAAGCAAGGGTCACAGAGTAGGCCGGGGAGAGAAAAGAGGCAGATGGGACCGGGTGGGATTGTCTGAGGGTGGAAGGAGTTGAGGAAGGACATCCAGGAGCCCCAGAGCTGGGGGAGGAGCACCATTCTGGAGGACTAGGGTGTCAGGACAGGTGGATCTGGGGAAAAGATATGGTGTGGCAAGCAAAGGGCAGGTTGACACATACCAGGAGTTGAAGAAGGAGGAAGAAAAGGGGAGAAGGAAGCAGGGAGGAAGCAAGAGAGACCCGGCTAGAGCTGCTGGGAACCCCTCACTCTACCCCAAAGTGCACAACTCAGCAATAAATAGCAATATTTATAAATAAATAAATAAGTAAATAAATAGATGAATAAATAAATAAATACATAAATAAATAAATATACTTGTAGAACTAAGAGCTTGGTGCGAGGGAGGAGGTTGCACAGAAATTCAGTGAGTTCATTTCTTCTACGCAGGTTCTAAGGCCCTTCATGCTACTGCTGACCCTGGGCTATGGCGTGCAGGCAGGGGACCAGCAACGTGGAGTGGGAGCACGGAGGTGGGGGGGTCTCTTCCCTTGCCAAGGCAGCTCAAGGAAAGGGGAAAAAATGTAATAAGTAGGCCCTAGGGCTAGGAGAACTGAGCATTCCCAGAGGGCAACAACTGGGCACCCTCCTTGCATCTGGGGGAGGAACAGTGAGGCTGCTGCACATTTTCAGGGTGGGCTGACACGGAGGAAGCAAAATGAGATGTTGCCTGAGCCGTCTGCAAGTACTCTGGGCTGTGTGGGATGTCATCTCCTAATCCAGGATCTAGGTTTTCCGTTCTCTAGTGACACACGGGAAGGGAGAAAATTGGGACAGTAGGAGTCAGCGGGCAGGGAAGTGGCCAATAGCTCAGAGAGGGCAAGGCACTCACTACCAAGTAAGATCTGAGGTCTGTATGTGCTAAGCCACAGGGACACGACCAACAGCCACAGGAAGAGCTTTTCAGTAATTCCCAGCGACTGAGATGCCCCTCACAGGAGTCCGGGCACCAACCCTGCCTCCCCAGGGCCCCACCCCTCTGCCAAGCACTGAGAGACCGAGATCTTGGAGGAAGAAGCCGACTCCCCACTCGAACCCCAACCTTCCTCCCTTGCAGTTCTGACAGCCCATCCCTACCAGGGGCAGGAGAAGGTAGAACTGATGGGATACACATCTGGGGTCTGCGGTCGCTGAAAATCTGGACATGGGGGTAGAAGGGGCAGCATTCCGTGAGAGAGCTTGGGGGCAGATTCCAAGTGCGGCGGGCTTAGTAAAGCCAGCAAGGATTCCATACCAACCACACTAGCGAGCAATTCTGTACAGCTGGGCCCCAGCAATAAACCAGGGAAGGAACCCAGGAGAATAGCTCTCGAGGTGCCTGGGTCAGTGAAAGAAAGATGCCCTCTCGACCAGCCGCTGACCTCTCTGCCTGGGCCCAGGGCCTTTGGGACTCCATGCCAAGGTATAAGGGCTTGGGGAGGAGGCGGCCATTGTAAGCAGTGAGCGGTGAGAAGAGGCTCCAGAGAGGCCAGGGAAGGTGGGAGGCAGGCCGAGTTCAGACGTCCAGCACGTGGTTCAGGTAGGAGATGTAGCAGATGGCAAGGCGCAGGATCTCAATCTTGGAGAGCTTCTTGTCGGGGGGCAGCGTGGGCAGCAGCTTGCGCAGCTCGGCAAAGGCCAGGTTGAAGGCTTCCACGCGGATGCGCTCCCGCGTGGCGTGAGCCGTGCGGTACTTGGCTGTGGCGCGGCGCCGGCGCCGGCGCTCCTCCCGGCTCAGATGCTGCAGGTCTTTCCGGCCAGGCTCTCCGGGCTCTGGGCCTCGGGCCTGGTCCCCTCCCGGACCCCCAGGCCCGGCACCGTCAGGGCCCGCCCCGCCCCCACAGTCGCTGAAGCCCGACTCAGTCTCCGAGTGGGTGGGCGGCAGGTCCAGCTCCATGGTGTCTGAGTTGAGCATCATGTTGGAAGCCCCCTGCCCGGTGAGATCAGGATCCCCTCCCCACCCCTCCCTCTGTGAGCTTGAAAGCCGGTTATGGGAGGGGGAGGAAGGGCCTGGGGTCGTGGGGTCTGCCACTGAGCTTTAGAAGTCACTGCCACTTCAGGGTTCCATGTTCAGGGTTCCAGTCTGAAGCCTGAAAAAGAGAAGAGAGAACTGGTAGCAGCAGAGGGAGGAGGGAGTGCACAGCTCAGAGACAGGAAAGGGGTTTAAGATGGGCTAGGAGTGTGAGGAACTGTGAGTGCGGGCAAGAACAGCAGAAACGGGTGGGGGCAGGGGGTGGGGAGAGGCCGAGAGACAGAGAGCAGGTGGAGAGGGTGAAAGAAGAGGAGGAGCCAAGGTAGCAAGAAGGGAAGGGAAAACGAGTAACAGAAGTGATGAGAAGGACACACCAGGCGGGTTAAAACTGAGCGCAGGATTGGAGACCTAAACCATAAAACTCCTAGAAGAAAACACGGAGGGAACGCTTCATGACATTGGACTCAGCAGTGATGGTTTGGATATGACACCAAAAGCTCAGGCAACAAAAAGCAAAAGTAGAAAAAGTGGGACCACATCAGACATTATTACAGAACACAGTCAATAGAGTGAAAAGGCAATCTACGGAATGAGAGAAAATGTTTGCAAATTATACCTCGGATAAGGGACTGATATTCAGAGCATATAAATAAATCCTACAACGCAACAACAACAAAAATCAAATAACCCAATTTTAAAAAGGGCAAAGGAGGGATTGGGAGGGAGGTGAACGATGAGAAATTACAGAATGGGTACCATGTGCGGTATTCATATGATGGACATCCTAAGAGCCCTGACTTGACCATTATGCAATCTATGCGTGGAACAAAATTGCAGTTGTACCCCATACATTTATATAAATAAAAATGGTTTAAAGGAAAAAAATGGGCGAAGGCCCAGAATACACATTTCTCCAAAGATGATATACAAATGATCAACAAGCATATGAAAAAATGTTCAACATCACTATCATTAAAGTGCAAATCAAAACCATTATGAAATATCACTTCACATCCATTAGGATGGCTATTACAAAAACAAACAAACCAAACCAAAAAATAAATAAATAAATCTTGGTAAGGATGTGGAGACATTGGAACCCTTATGCCTTACTGGGATTGCAAAGTGATGCAACCACTATGGAAAACAGTATAAATGCTCCTCAAAAAATAAAAAAATTGAACTAGTATATGCTCCAGGAATCCTACCTCTAGGTATATATACAAAGTAGGGTGTCGAAGAGATATTTGCACACTCATGTTCGTAGCAGCACTATCCACAATAGCCAAGAGGTAGAAGTCACCGAAATGTCCATCAATGGACCACAGATAAACTAAATGTAGTAGATACATACTGGGGAATATTATTCAGCCCTAAAAATGAAGTTCTGTCACATGCTACGGCATGAATGAACCTTGAGGATATGATGACAAGTGAAATAAACCAGTAACAACAACACAAATACTGTACAGCTCCACTTGTATGAGGTATTTAAAGTCATCTAATTCGCAGAAACAGAAAGTAGAATGGTGGTTGCCAGGGGCTGGAGGGCTAGGGTAAAGGGGAGTTGTTGCTTAGTGGGGATAGGATTATACATTCACAAGATGAAAAACTGCTGGATATCTGTTTCACAGCAATGTGAATATACCTAACACTACTGAAGTGTACACTTAAAAATGGTTAAGATTATAAATTTTATGTTGTTTTTTACCTGAATAAATAAATAAATAAAAGGAGGAAAAAATCTGAGCAAGATAGCAACCACAGCTCCAAGAGAAGTTAGCTATGACTCTTTCGCTTCCCAGTTGTGAGGGGAAAATACAGGCCTTGAGCATGTGGTCCCCTCCCTCTCAGGGCCCCTCTCCACCCTTGCCGCCTGGGGTGGAGGAGTGGATAAACACACAGATTGCCCATTGTAGACTAGACTAGGACATATGGAGCTCTGCCCAGCTGCCCCAGCTCTGCACAGCTCCCCTCCCAATCCCCCAAACCTCCCCAGCAGAACCATTGTAGATGTCAGATCCTGTCCGCTAGAACCAGAGGAAGATATCTCTTCCCACCACCGCCACCCTATGCACGACCAGCCCCTTCCTCCACCTCTGTCCTCAAAATTTCCAGCCCTTGCCATTCCCTGGCCCTTTTGGAGGCTCTGCAAGGAAGATTGGGGAAAGGGAACATAACTTTCTTCCCCATACTCTCCCATAGCCCAAGGTAGGTTCAGACATGGCCTGCAGAGGAGGACACAGACAGATTTTTGGGGCTACCCTTATGGGACTTAGCTAAGGTTTGCTTGTCCTAGGAGCAGAGGAGATGAGGGCAAGGCAGCACAAACATGGCCTGGGAAAAGCTGGGGAAAGGGATTTGCTTGTGTGGAGTGTTAAAGGGGAAGAGTGGGCCACTTATCATCAGCTCAACTTACTAATGATTAGAAACAGAAGCACTGAGGTGTCTGCACAGTCATTATCCCCCCTTTCTCCCCAGCCCTGGCTTTCCTGCCTGATAGATGCTCTTACAGGGGTCAGGATCCTCCCCAGATTTGCCCCACACCACCACACAGAAGGCAGGTTCAAGTCAAGCCAACAAACAGCTATGAAGCTCTGGAGGGATGCAAAGTCATCCACATCTGATGACAAGTACACACACAATCTTAACACGAAACAGAAGGTGGTGAGTGCTGAAATTGAGAACACATTCCATATTCTGGGGTTCAAAGGAACTATGGGGGGGTGGCAATAGTGTGGGAGGCCCCAAAGTCAGCACCTCCCAATACATGTTTAGTGCCCCCAACTCCCCACCCCAATGCTGGGATCGGGAGCAGGAGTTCAGCTGTGGGGTTCTCAGCACATTTATCACATCTATCACAGGCTAATTCTCTCTGCTTGGTCTCTGTGTTCCTTCATCCCTGATCACTTTGCCATGCCCTTCCTTCCCCTCTCTGTGCTCCCCAGCTGTCCCCAGTCTCATCTCCACCTGGCCCCACTGTCCTCCCCAGTTCCAGTCCCGGCAGCAGCTTCTATTTACCCATCAAGTCCTCACCCCCAAATCCACTTCTGGTCTCAAAGTTCTGGGTCCAAGGATCAGGGGAGCAGCAATCCAAGCATCCAGGACAGAACTTCCCATGCCACTTCTGCCAGCCCTAACCTGGCTGAGGATAGATAGGCACAAAGAGTCGAAGGGGAGGAGTGGAGAAGAGGGGCATGCGGAGCCGGAGAGAGACACAGCACAGGAGAGAGAGAACTAGAGGGAGGCTCTAGGAAGGGGCTTGAGCCAGAGAATGGGAGGGACACACCCACCCCTCCCCACCCGTGCTTTCCCCTTTACCTAGAAGGACCCTGTCAGGGCATCCAAGCCGGCAGGACAAGGGGCAGCATTGGCAGCCCCAGTCTCCTCTGGGTGCTCAGGGCTCATCCGTCTGCAAAGTTAGTGACCAGCTTTCTAGAGCTCTCAGGGGCAGCGTGGCATAGCTGTATAGGCTCCAGGGTAGATAAGAGAGGTACACATGGTGGGGGTGTAGGGCCCAGGTGGAGGTGGTGGGCTTGGCCAGGTACTGGGGCCAGCCACACTCACACACACACCCACAGACACATACACACCTGAGCTGGCCCAGCCCTACATATATATATGGAGATAAACACACACACCCCCAGCTCTCTATTGGCTGGCCCAGGCCCACCCCCACCATCAATATTAAACAGCCAAGCCAGGCAGCCATTGGCAGAGGGATCTGGGAACCCCCCGGGAGCTGGGGGCGGGGGCTGGCCCTGGGGGGGGCAGGGAGTGGGGGAGTAGGGACATCTGTTCTCCATGCATATTTCATAAGCAAGAAATGGAGAGCTGGGGAAGGGGTGGGGCTGGGGCGAAAGCCAGGGTAGGACCACAGATGAACCCCCTCAGTCTCCCACACCAGAGGCAGCAGGGCAGAGGCTCCCAGCAAGCCATGGTTAAGTGCCATGGCCCCATTCTGAGTCCCAGTGTGACTTGGACAGCCCCTTCTCTATGTCTCCTTTTTTTCTGGGAGGAAGACTCTTCAAGATACTAACAGGGAAACCAAGAAAAGAAAAGGTGGACAGCACTAAAGTGCAGAAGAGGACCCTAGTGTCCTGGCCCTCAAGCTCTTACCCTTCATAAAGCTGCTACCCACTGGTTGCCAGTCTGTCCATAGCAACTGTTCAGGCCCCTACCCTCATCACCCTGGGACTCAATCACCCCCACACCCTCTTACCACATCCCCTATCCGTCTTCCTACCTAACCCATTACCAAGGGGAGAAGCAGGATCAGATTTGGGACACAGACCCCACAGGGAGTTGTTCTAGGTTGGCCAGCCCAACCTAACCCACTGGGAATTGGCGGGCTCTTAGGAAGAAAGAGGTAAGGGCTAAAAGGAGAGGAGTGGAGGAGTGGCAAGACAGGAAGAACCAGGATTGGAAGGACACTAGGAGAGGAGGGCCGGGCCGCCTCGGCAGCTCTGAGTGTAGAGGGCATCAAATCAGCAACAAGAAAACCAGATACAAAATCATATGCACATGGACATTGATTAAGTTCCCATCAATAACTCAGCAGACTCCCCGTGTGTGTGTGTGTGTGTGTGTGTGTGTGTGTGTGTGTGTGCTGCTGAGTGGCAGGATTGAGGCAGGGCAACGCAGGGACCAGGGTGCATAGAGAAGAAGTGCACAGAGGGTTTCAGTATCTGAAGTTCTCTCCCTACTCAGCTGTTGGATGTCTTCATTGAGCCTTTGTGAGTATCCAAATGAACCACGGCTAGAGAGGACTCTCGAGGTAGTGCGATACAGTGAAAAAGGCTCTGTCAGCTGTGTGACCTTGGACAAGAAACATCCTCTTGAGCCTTGACCTCTTTTTCTGTAAAATGGGGGTGATTATACCTGCTTCTTAGGTTGCCATGGAAATGAAGGGAGATTATATATATATATAAGGCCTAGAGCTTAGTAGGAGCCCATCCCACCTTCAGGTTGGAGGGATTTGCCATTTCTCTGTTGCTGGTCAACCTTTTCCATGCTTTCTCCAGGGGGAAGCATTCCCCAAAGGGAGTCCCATAATTCCTCCCCAAGCTCCCCCACCTGCCCCCATCCCTGAGGCTGGGAGGTGCCAACTCCCACCTGGGCAGGCCCAGACAGGTGCCCAGGCGCCAGCAGATGGGCTGAGCTGGAGGGGAAAGGAGGCTTGAGGAGGGGGGCTGTGGCGGGGGCAGGGGATCAGGTGGCATCTCAGTTCTTGCATCATCATTGCCATGGTGCTGATTAAAAACCAATCTCCACCTAATGAGCCCCCAGCAACAACAATTCTACCTCCTCCACTCTCCTGCCCTCCACCCCATCCAAGAAATTGGGAGACCAAGGGACTCAGGAGAGAATGCCGTGGGGGAGATGAGAGATACAGAAAGAAGGGGAGATGAACAGAGACGGGGGAAGCGGAGGGAAATGACGAGAAAGACACAGGAAGATACTGAGACTCTGAGAGAAGAAAATGAGAAACCAGAGTCATTGGGTAACAGACATGGGGAAGACATCGGGAAATTGGAAGACACAGTCTCATGGGGAGATCGAGACAGAGGAGGCAGAAAGATTTTTTTTAAAAAGGGAGAATGGAAACACAATTGCCAGGTTGCCAAGGTTTTGTGGAAGACTTGGAGACCCAAGCTATGGGAGAGATAGAGACTTGAGGAGAGGCTTCAAAAGAGGATGCTGCAGTCAGGCGCAGTGGCTCACGACTGTTATCTCAGCACTTTGGGAGGCCAAGACAGGTGAATCACCTGAGGTCAGGAGTTCGAGACCAGCCTGGCCAACATAGTGAAACCCCATCTCTACTAAAAATATAAAAATTAGCTGAGAGTGGTGGCATGTGCCTGTAATCCCAGCTTCTTGGGAGGCTGAGGCAGGAGAATTGCTTGAACCCAGGAGGCAGAGGTTGCAATGAGCCGAAATCACACCATTGCACTCCAGCCTGAGTGACAATAGCAAGACTCCATCTTAAAAAAAAAAAAATAGAGGAGGCTGCTAGGGAGACACAGAGTTTGATGAATACGGATATGGAGGAAACACAGCTATTTAGAGACAGAGAAATACTGACACCATGAGACACAGTCCTGAGGGAGGTCCCAGGGCAGGGTGGATCCACATAGGCATGAGGGAAGCAGAGGATAGACAGTCGGAAGGAAACGAAAAATACCAGAGACAAAGAGACAAGGTGGGGAAAGGTGATAAACCGAAGGATGGAGATGAAGGACTACGACTGAAACAGGGAGACCAGAACCCAAAAAGTAAAACATTGAGGAAAACACAAGCAGAACCTGGAGAGACCCTCGAAGCAGAAAGGAACCTTGGAGGTGGCATAGAGAATGCAGGAAGGAGCCAAACCCCTGTTGTGGGGCTCCCTCCTTTCAGGCCCTTTTGCTCAGATACTTAAGCCCTGCACCCTCCATCCCTGAAGCACCCCCCACTGAACTGTCCCAGTTCAAGCTGAGGTTCCATGGGAGAGGAGGGTGAAAGAGTGCTCTGGGGACCGCCCCTCCTCCTCTGCATCTGGCATCCCAGGATCCTGGACTCTGGGGCCCCCTGACCCAATTTTCACTTAGGATTTCAGCTTTTGCTCCTTAGGGGAGTAGCTAAAAAAGAACACAGTTGTGACAGAGAGGACATAAAGGCATGAAATGGTGAGAAGAACTACCTCTACTAAATTTGAGGGCAGTTAGATGTGGGTCTAAGTCCTGGTGACCTTGGATAAGTCATGTAACTTTGACCGAGTCTTATTTTGTCAGAGTAGTGGTGATACCCAGGTGAAGTCACGCATGGGAAAGGGCTGGGTAAACTGTGAAGTGCTCATCCCAACTTCCTATGGTGGTTTAAAGGTGGCAAGAAGTTCCATACACACATATATCTGAGGCATTATGATTACGGAGGCTGGGGAGAGTTCTGAGGCCAACCCAGGTTGTCTGGCCTCAGGCCCCAGGGGAAGGGAGAACTCTCAGAGTTTTGTGGGGGTCTTTACCACAAGGAGGGCAAAAGGAGCAAGGCCCAGGGATGAGGATGATGATTACGGCTTTATAGTTTGTTGTGATTTTACTTTATTTTTGTTGTTTGAAAATCTCCACTGGCTTTTATTTGAGATAATCCAATAATGGGGCAACACCTGATACAATAGAATGAGGGTTCTGCTATTTTACATTTCATAGGCATTCACTTTTCGGATCGTGATTCCCAAATCTCTCCCCATAGTGTGAGAGGTAGATCGTTGGGGGAGGGGAGGGAGGTTGGTGTGTAAGAAAGACACAGGGGCCTGGGCCTTGTCCTTGAGGGTGGGGGGAGGGCCTGGAGGAGCTGGGAAGCAGTGGGTTTGGCAGGAGAGGGGGTGACATATGTGGGGAGCCCTGGGGACCCAACCAGGCAAGCGGCTGGCAGGGAGAGCAGACGGCGTTAACCCTCACTGTGCCACACTGCCTGACCCTTCCCGGGAGTGGCCTGTGGCTAGGGTGTTATTTTGTGGCAGTGTTTTAGGTCACAGGAGCAAGACAGGCAGAGCGTGCCCCTCCCGGGCAGAGCTGTTGTTTCTGGGAAGGGGCCGCCCGTCTTGGTCTTGGATGTCTTCCTCCGTCTTAGCTTCTCTCCCTGTGTTTTCCACATGGTCTCTGTCAGTCTGTCTTTCTCTGTCTCCACCTCTCTGTGCCTCTGGAAGGTGACAGCGGGTCTCCACTCTGGCTCACTACACAATCTGTCACTCTCTCTGCTGCCAGCCCGGCTGGAAGCCCCCCTTCTCAGCGCCCAGCCGAGGCCTCTCGTCCCAGGCCCTCTAGGCCGTACTGCCTTTGTCTCCTAAGGCGGCCTCCCCTTTCTTCTTTCCTCTCCACTCACCTCTCCTCAGCTCATAGCCCATCTCCAATCTCATTATGGCCTCCAACCACTGGGCTCCCCCCAACCCCCCAACCTCTTCTCTTCCCTCCCCCATCCATCTGTCTTCCCTGAAGCTCTCTTCTTTGTGTCCACCCATCTGTCACCACCAGCTCTGGGCTTACTCCCCTCCTGGCCACACCCGCCTGGCCTTTCTCCCCTTAGGCTCTGTTCCCTCTCAGCACAGCTTTCAGCCTCCCTTTCCACCTTCAGCCCTTCCAGGAATCCCCTACTTCCTTAGTTTCCTTTCGCTAGCTTATCCCGTTCTGGATGCCCTCTCTCATTTCATTTTTTTCTTTCTTTTCTCAGTTTTGCTAACTGCTTCTCAGTTGTGAGCTAGGGAGATAGTAGGGACTCTAAGGTCCTAGCCCCCAGCCCCTGAGTATCCAACCAGCCTGAGCCAGAGGCTGTAACATTTACTCACAATTGCATCATTTCAGACTAATGGCTTCTCCTTAGGCCTCCTGAGATGACCCCTCCACTCCTGCTCCAAGTTTCCCCTGGCTGGGGACAGGGGCAACAGCTGCCCTTCTCCATAACGGGAGTAGGAGAGCTCTTCTAGCTTTGGAGTTTGAATTCAGGAAGGAATAACAATCCAACCTGAGGCCCATTGGGACCCCAACCTTCCAGGGGTCTCTGCTTCCCCAGTTTAACTTCAGCTCCTGCCAAGCTTTTATGGGGAATGGGATGGTGAGTGACAGGGTCTTTTCTACGGTGTTATGCCACAATCTCCCCATATTCCTGCTGTCCCTGGGTTAGAAGGCAATAGTGCCTCTCAGTCCTTTCTTCCTAGGGTTGATTCTCCTGCTACATTTGAGAGTTCAGGAATTGATCAGCCTCTCAAACATTCCCTGCTCCGAGTTTTCAGATGAAGGGGAGAAGGAAGAGGCTTCAACTCCAGCTCTCTCTTCAAAGAACAAGACTGACAGAGCCAGGGGGTACCTGAGAGCAGCCCCTTGTCTAACTCCACATTTTACAGAGGGAGAAAATGCCCCTTCCAAGGTCACATTAGTGGCAGACCAGAATCCTGGTCCTGAGCTCTTCCCACGACGTAAAGTTCCTCCATGCTGGCCTCGCCTGGCTGAAACAAACCCTTCCTCCTCTGAACTTCTCGGTAGAAGCTGTTTATAATAGCACTGATTTTGCATGGGGCCTATGCTGCCATGCCTGTTATTTATCTTATGTCTCATCCTGCCATCTAGACTCTGGGTCCTAAGTTTCCAAGGGAAGGTGCTCTATCTCTTCCCCTTTGTCCATGCTGGGGCACGGTGCTCTGCCCAAAGCCATGCTCAGTAAATGCTTATTACTGCTGTGGCTGCCCCTGCAGATGTACAGAAGGTTCTAATCCCAGTTCTGTCTCTCATTTGCTGTGTGACCTTGGGCAAACCACATCACTCCTCTGGCCTTGTTCCCTCTTCAATCAAATGAGTTAAGACTATGCAGATGATTTCTAAGGTCCCTTGAAGAAATAGAAGTCCTACTAAATAAGGGTGACACAGAGTACAGAACACCACACTCTAGATAAACTGTATCTCATCCCAGGATGTGCCTTTGAGAGCAGTGACCCCAGAGGTGGGAAAGAAAAAGATGATAGAAAACCCCTTTACTCAAATAAGCTTGGCAAGAAACACCAGCTGGTAGGAAAGCCTTCGTCTTGAGGGACAAGGTATCACAATAGGCAGAGGCAGGCTGGGTCCTGGGGCAGGAGTAGTCAGTTACTCAACTGTTGTTATGGGCTGGAAGGAAGAAAAGGTACAGTGTCAGCTAGCAACTGGCAGGAGTAGGGAGGGAGGAAATCCCTCAGGGAGAGGAAAGGGGCTGGAAAATGATACATTTCAGAAGGCACAGGGTAAGCAAGGCCTAGATCAAGGGAGAGGCGGAGGCTGAGGAACTGAGAACTACATGGCCCATTAGATGCTGCCAGCCAGTCACACATGGTCTTCAGGGCAAAGGAGATACCTGGTAAGAAGCCAGAACCATGGTCTCAGAAAGGGAGGGTGTGCGAGAGCTCAGTGCTCTGGGTGGTTATGCTCTTTCTACGGAGCCTGGCCTCTCCATGAGCCATGGAAAAAGCCAAGTTGGTTTTTTAGGAGGTGGGAAGTAAGGGAGCATGGAAGGCAGCAGACAACCTTGTGTTCAGGATGCTTCCCTAGGCAGAGATTGAAGTAGTGATGGTCCTACACCTTGTAACTTCTTACTTACCCCTTGATCTCTTGATTCTGCACAACCCTGTTTCCCTGTTCAGCCCCCTCGCTGGTACCCAGCCACTTCTCTGCTTCCTGAAGCTGCCAGCAGGATGAGAGAGTTTACTGCTCTGTCCGCTGGGAGACCTGTTGGCCGAGGGAGGTGTGGAGCCCAGCCCAGTCGATGGTGGCAGCTGTGCTAGACTCCCGCCAGCACCACACAGCCTCTCCAGCTCAAACTGGGAGGGTTGGGGTAGGGGAGAAGTAGCAGGGTATATTTCATCTCTCAGAAGCCCAAACATCCCTCCGTTTCCCCTAGAGAAACTTGGAGAGAAACCTAGAGAAAAATCACCTCTTCTCAGCAGGATCTGAAAAGGTAAATGGTTTAATCAGGGAACTAAGAGGAGTGCTTGAGACCCTGTGAATATTGCCAGCCAGTCCCCTTCCATTGCTGCTGGTATTCAAGCGCGTGTCCGAGGCGGCCTCTTGGCCAGCAGTGGAGTGAAGGCTGGGTTTAGGCTTCTACTCCTGCAGGTTCTCTTTCCCCCCTCGGCTGACTCAGCCACTGCCCGCGGTCATTTAGCAGTGCTGTTATACTCCAGAATTTTGCCTCCGTGAAGACTCAGGGAATTTGAGCATCTCTACAGAGGTGAGGTTCATTCTGTAAAGCAGTCCAAACTTGTTTTGGTCTACAAAGGGCCCACCATTAACAGAAAACCCAAACTCCTTAGCATGCCAGCCAAGAGCTTCAGGATTTAGCCCAGCCTCGGCTCCTGCTGATCCTCATGGCTCAGGCACGCTGACTTACCATCGCCCAAACGTGACTCACGCCTATTCTTGATTCTGCGCTTCCACACCTGGTGAACGAGTTACATCTTCACTTGAATGTCACTCCCTGATATGGTCCTGAATTGCTACCGGAGCACTTGGGACATATTGCGATTATTCCACTTATGACACTGGATTACATTTTACAGAGGGAGGAAATGTATGTATTTGTGAGAATGTAGTTGTGAGAATGTCTGTCTCTTCTCTCACCCCAACTGTGAGCTACTCAAGGGTTAGGGTTATATTCTCTTCATCTCTGTACCCCAGCCAGTGTCTCAAGAGTGAATAAAGAAATGCCTGTTCATTACAAAGTGAGAAGAAACTATGTTAACACTGTTCTTCTAAGAGGGAAACCAGGGCTCTCCAATTCGAAAGGACTTCAACTGTTTTTGACAGAGCCTTACTCCTTGGGTCCTCTGGAGCCCCAGACGATATAAAACGACAGCATCAAAGACAACTTCATGACTTCCAGTCCAGGCTCACTGAACAAGGTGGAAGAATAAAGGTAGCAGTACAAGTCATGTGGGATCATCTATTTTAATGAAACTCATTATATATATATATATTTACAAAAAAGAATAAAAGAAAAAGACAAAAACAAAAATAGATATTACAGCTTAATAAAAAGTACAACTGAGCACTGTGGGCTGGAGGTGGGATACCCACCCGCGGCACGCCCACCCTAATGTGCCATCTGAGGGCCTGGAGAAAGGACGGTGGGAAGGAGACAGGAGGCTGGGCCCAGAGATGCCCCTGTCATCCTCCTCAAGGGTTCAATGTAGTTTGATCCTGACATTCAACCTTTTATGTCCTTCCTAGTCAGGAAGGTGGCTGGGTACAGGGGTGGGGTGAGGAGCAGAAAGAGGCACAGGGTAGGATGGGAAAAGTAGAAGATCCTGAAGGGCAAATTAGGGTGGGTAACTAGGGAGTTAAACAGGAGCAAGAAGCTTCTATTTGTAATCCCCAAATCTGGCAAAAGTAGGGAAGAGGAGGAAATGGAGAAGGGGAGATGGGAAAGGAGAGCAGAGGAAGGGAGGCAACTTATTTACCTCTCCCTGTGTTTTTTGGATAGTTCCACTCTTTTATGTTAATCCCAGTCTGAGACAGGCCCAGGTAGGCTCCAGTGACAAACTAGTGGTTGTGTCCCAGTGGGACAGATGCTCTAGGAAGTGAACTGCTGAGCTGGCAGGAAAAGCTGGGGTCCTCTCAGTATGACACGGCTCCTGGCTCCCGGGGAGCAATGAAAAGGACATCAGCTTTGGCATTGATGCAGTAGGTGACGATGAGAGAGAAGATGAGGATGCCGAAGCCCGCTATCAGGGTGATAAACTGTGGGGGGAGGGAGGGCAGGAAAAGAGGAAGGCATTTTCAGAACTCAGTGCAGTTTTTTGGGTGCAGTTTTTTGGGTAACTGGGGTGGGGAGCCATGGGAATTCAGATGCTGGCTCTAAGCACCAAGTATGGAACAATCACGGGCAATATCTCTCCAGCCTATAGACTTTGTCTCCCCATTTGCAAAGAGAAGTAAAGTTCTTGCTTCTATCTTGTATTACTTCGATTCTGGGCATTTTTAAAGCAGGGCCCATGGCTTTGGTTCTCTTGCGGCACTTACATTACTGACTTGTGACAGGAGGTCAGTACATCAGACTGACTCATCCCAGCTGTGCCAGATGGGGAATACCAGATGGGAGTGGAAACTGTGGAAGAGTTCTGGGATCCACAGGGGCTCTCCAGAATAAACACATCTTCCAACTCTCTGTGAAGAAAGGCCTCCTGGCCGGGTGCAGTGGCTCACGCCTGTAATCCCAGCACTTTGGGAGGCCAAGGCGGGTGGATCACCTACAGTCAGGAGTTTGAGACCAGCCTGATCAACATGGTGAAACCCATCTCTACTAAAAATAAAAAAAATTAGCTGGGCGTAGTGACACATGTCTGTAAGCCCAGCTACTTGGAGACTGAGGCAAGAGACTTGCTTGAACGGCGGAGGTGGAGGTGGCAGTGAGCCAAGATTGTGCCATTGCACTCCAGCTTGGGCAACAAGGGTAAAACTCCGTCTCACATACACAAAAAAGAAAGGCCTCCTAAGGGAACATGCTGGCTGACCAGGGACAGATTTGCAGTAGGCTTTTGCTACAAATCTAGGGCAAATGGGAGTTGGAAGGGGGCATGTGAGACGAGAAACCAGATAAAGAAGTCAGACCGATCCCTGCCATCTCCCCTCCTGCCCCATCTCACCTCAAGCTCTTTGCTGGCAATGAGAAATATTCGGGCACGGATATCTTTCCAGCGGCTCTCAGTCCATGTAGAGTATTCAGTAGAGCTCCACTGACTCAGTTCGAAGGCAGGAGACAAGGCCCTGGCTAATCGTGCAGTGGAACGCACGCACCGGGGAAGTCGGTCCGTCTCATTGGAATTCAAAGGGCCCTGGACCCATGAGTACTCATACAGCTGCACAGGAAGATGGGCCACAACGCAGGGCTAGGGTGATCCTCTTCTCCCTCGTTCCCTTTACTCTCTATCAGTGCCATGCTCTAACCAAGTGAGCTAACTGGCTGCTGTCCCTGCACCCATTAGATGGTCCATTTTCACCAAGCTCTTCAACACTCAATTTCTGAGGACTGCATCTCTCCACCTCTCCATCCCAATCCCCTGGGCCTAACTGGGCCTAGAAGAACCTCCAACTTTCCCAAGAGAAAGGGGCCCCAGGGTACTTCCGACACCCACCACCACTCACATCCTTATTTTCACTTGGGACTTTACTTGGATCCTGGCACTGCTCTCGGGTGAGGTTGACCACCGTGCCAGTCAAATTTGCCAAGGCATACTGTACAACGTAAGTGGTGTTGGTGGGGCTAGAGACAGCAATGTAATGTTGAAGAGGCCCGTCACCTGATCGCAGACCAAACAGAGGGGAAGATTTGGTGGGTGCATGGTGGGTGAAACAGGAAAAGCCCAAGATTGGCAGCAGCCAGAAAGGAGGGCAAGGGAAAAGGAGCCATCAAATATGAGAAGAGAGAAAGGAAAACAGAGAGGAAAAAAAGAAAAAAAATAAGGGTTAAACCAAAATGACTTTTTCTCTAGCCTTTTCCTCAGCTAAGAGTCCCATTCCCACACCAGATGCTTACCCAAGTAGGACCTTAGGTCCTGCCTGAGGATAGACTGGAACCATGAGTTGTTGGCTCTAATCAGAAACCCATAGAGAAGGCGGGTAACCTAGGATTGGAACAGTGAAAAGAGAAAACCCTGTGACTTGAAGTGAGCCCAGGGAAAGAATTATCAGTGGAGACCCAGTCATGGGGCAGGAACCAGACTGGCATTGGGAGACAGTGGCTGGCTCATAAGACGCAGATGAGCCCCACCCAAGAGCTCTCTGGGGCATCAGGCATTCTCACTGGCATCAACAGGCATGTGGAATTCCAAGGTTTAGGACACTAGACAAGGGACATAAACGATAGGGGCAGCTTGCTGTGTAAACAGACAGAAGGAGCTAGGGCCCATCTGCTTACCGTTTGGGGATCAGCCTGAACTGTGTTGCTGAAGTTGGTTCCTCCTGCAAGCTCATACAGAGCACGTCCCAGCACTGTGGCCACATCCGCCAGGGCCTGTGGTAGGTGAGGAGGGGGCTGAATGGCCCACCTCTCCTATCCTCAAAGGCTAGCATCTTCACTGTGTGCCCCAGGCTCCCACCCAGCCTGGTTCAGTGCTACCTTGGCAGTGTCTGTTACAAAGTTCAGGTCCTCTTCAGGGCTCAGCCATTCGGGATAGCTCACATTAATATTCTCAGCAGTGTCGTAAATACTCTGGTAGTATCTGCCAGGAAAGCTGGCATGAGCCTTGGCTACATTTAGCCAGGGCTCTGCCCTTTTCCTCCCTCAAACGCCTCTTATGCAGGAACTCGGTATCTCATTTTTCATCACCCAGAAAAAAAGGGTGAGAGAAAATCAGGATTCCATATTGAAGGTGTGGAGAACAGGGAGGTAGGAGTGAGGGTGAGGTGACTAGTGAAAATTAAAGACTTTCCTGACAGACAAGTAGAAAAGGTGAATGAGCTCAGCTCTTTAAGAACAGGAGAGACTCTTCTATATCACTGGGGCTGGAGACATGGGGGATGGTTAAGATGACTTTCGGAGAACTCTGCCGTACATCATCAGATCAATTATATAACTGTTCTAATGAACACTTCTATTTAGGGTGGCTAGGAGCAGGGGGTGATTAGCAGGTCTTAGGATCAGGTCTGCTCATAGATATATATGAATACATTGATAAAATCACCATGATGATCCTTATGGAGTCCCAAGGAGATAGATCTCAAAAGAGGGAATAACAGAGCTCCACAGTCTTTACCATGAATAAATCCCTGTCCCACACAAAGTCAAGTCAGCCACATAATCAAATCCAAAATGTGTTCAAACGATGAATCCTCACTCACCCCAAAGTAATACAAAGAAAGCTTTGGAAAAGACAGCTGACCCTAAGTGCTAGGACTGTCACTCCCCTAAATGAAGGAGAAAGTACTACTTGGCTGGGGTCAGAAACAGAGCTCAAGCATTTTTACTCTGAAACTCTTTTGACCCCAGGGGAGCTTGGTAATCCAGCCTGAGTAAGAAGTCCCCTGTTACCTAAGGCTTCAAGTTAGGAACAGTTTAAGGGTAAACCGGACCAAGAAAGCGATGACTAACAGGGCCTTACTTTGTATCTCTGGAGCCCCATCAGCTATAGGAGACTCTTTTACCGTCACACTGAACCATGGACACCTACCACATGGCAAGAACATGGTACATTTCATGGAGTATGAATACTATTTCTGGCACCTCTGGGTGGGTTCCAGAGGACTGCTTTCTGTACTCTAGCCAAAGAGCCCCCACCACCCTTCCCATGCTTGGTTTGAGATGATGCCCTCTGCTGGCAGCCCTGAGGAACTCAGGACCCTGGAGAGCTTGGGAGCAGTGTAACACAACTGAGTATTGTGACAGGAAAGGACTAAGGGTGAGGATGAGTTTCTAAGATGAATATCCAGTCAAACAAATAAGAGTTTCGGGCCGATGTGAAAAGGCCACTGAGCAAAGACTAGAGATGGACTTGAGGTTTTGGAGGAGGTAGGGTGGGAAAGTGGAGGACAGTGACTTTCCTCCCAGACTGCAGAATAGACTCTTCCAGAATAAAGAGGGTGCAGGGCCAAGTGATTCTTACTTGTTATGGAAGGCACGAGAGTGGTCAGCCAGAACAACGCCAGAGATGTTTCGAGCTCGAAGAAATCGCTGCAGGGAAGATGGTGGGAGAGGCTGGGACTGATTTGGCCTCCTGAGGATGACAGCAGGGACACCAGCACCACTCTTCTCCAATGTGTCTAGGAGATCCTCCACCTGGAGGGGAATGAGGCAGATTAACTGATGGGAGGCTGGGGGATGGGAAGCAGGAGGTCTTTTTTAGGCCTGAAATGCTCTATACTTCAAGTCCGCAGCTTGGGGCGCTACCCTATCTGTAATAGACCTTTATCCCTCAAGCCTTTTGGGACCAAGGTTCTCTGAATTTCTTGTAGCTTCCACCATTCTTTTTAGAGTTAGAAAACTGAGGCATAAAGAAGAGGGTTTCTTTTTCATATTTATAGGTAAATTGTACTGTCTTCAAGACTCTGCTTTATCCTCGGTGGATGTTTCACTTATTATTTATTGTGCAGAACTGGAGGGGCCAAATAATAATAGAAAACTGTGTGCTGAATGCCCAACAGATAACCAATTCTTTAAACGCTACAGGAATCCAGAGCAGGGATGACGCTGAAGGCTGGAACTGCAGAAAGAGGACAACCTGGAAAAAAGCAGACCTAACGGTGGACCTAGAGGGAAGGGAAGATTTTGAACAAGCAGTGAGGAAAGGGGAGAACAAAGTTGGGCAGGGACTGTGACACAGCCAGGAATTGGGCAGAGCAGCCTTGACAATTGGATCCATGGGGCAGCAATGCAAGAAGGGAGCTAGTCACTCACCTATCCTTAATAGGCAGTGGTAGTCTGCTAGGCAACAAATGATCAGAGAACTACCCAGTCCAGGGAACCAATGGGATGCCACTGAGCTCCTGATTCTTCCCAGCAGCAACAACAGCTGTGGTGTTCATCCTTTGGCCAACACCCAATCCAATCCTGTCTCTTACCCTGTCTCACAGGCCCTGGGGGTTGGTGGAAACAGGGCAGGGGTTGGTGGAAACAGGGCAGGGGTTGGGGTCTGGATTCTGAGCTGTAGGAACAGGAAATGAGGAGAGATGCTCAGGTCACCTGGCTCCGAACAGACTCATTTTTCTGAGACATGGGATCTGTGTGCATCCAAAGCTCTAGTGAAGTTCTTAAGGCCACCTGGGGGGAGGATGAAGAAACAACACTTAGAATCAGTTTCCTGTTCTGCCCATACCTAGGAAATAGAAGTCAAGGGAAGAGGCGATGGTTTCTGCAGTTGAGACCACAGAACAACAAAGGAGGAAGCTGTAGTAAAAAGGAAGGGCCAGGGGATATGCTGCATACCTGTCCCAGCTCCACAAATGAGTCAACGTTCTCTAACTGCACAGGAAATTTGCCCTTCTCCATATCATAGACCATCCTTGAGCTGCCAATGTAGTCAAAAGTTTCCTGAGAGATGGAGGTAGGTGGGAGGGGAACAGAGATTCCAAAGGGTAAGAAAGCCTTGAAGAAGGCCAGATCATTAAAGCTATAGACAGGAATACTACTGTCTCAGGTCACCTCAACTGCTAGTCAGCTTACAGTCATGCGACTTTCTGTTCCTCTTGGCCCCGCCTCCCAGCTGGGGCGATCTCTCATATGTACGTATCACAAGACTTCTCAAGTCCAGCAATAGGGAAAGTAGTCTTAGTAAAGGCCTAAGACAAATATCAGCTATTATGTGTCTCCTTCTTAACTGTCCCCCACCTCCAGTGACTCAGCCACAAATGCTGGTCCCTAATTTTAGGGGTCCTAGTGAGGAGAGTCAGTAGCCTCAGGGTCCTGGATGGAGACAGCAGTAAAGGAGTCCAGAGAATAAAAGTAAAAGACCACTCAATAGATCTCATCCATGGGGGAAAGAGGGGGCTGGTTACACACCAATTCAGGGTGTAAAAGCTTCCTAAAAAGAAGGAATCTAAGTTTCCTAAAATGGAGGAATCTAAAGAGGAGACACATGTAGACACATCTAGAAGCTCTGTGCTGATTAACAACCTAGGTCAAGTGCTGAGGTCTTCTCCAACCAGTAGCTGCCCTCATCTTTACTATCCTCTTTCTTTCCTGCCATTGCGCCCAGCCAAAAAGCCCTTACCCCTTGAAAGAAGACAAACATGACATTGCGGGGCAGGGTGGTCACATCAGGTGCCTTTTGCAAAGCTTCAGCAGCAGCCAGCTGGGTGACGAAGGAAGCCACCGTGCTTTCGGCCCCTGGGGCCACATTCCAGAAGAAGGAACGACTATCCAGCTAGGTACCAAAGAAGAAAAGTCAGGGGATATGTACTTTAAAACCGGCCCCAAACCTCCTTTCCTGCTCCAGTCAAGAGAATCTACCTGTCCTGTGGCAATGCAGACAACCCAGGAGTCCCACAGCCCAGATTCCTCCCCATTTGAGGCTTCCCAATTTAGCAACTTTGAAATCGGATATGCCAGAGAAGGGCCTGCCAGCTCTTTTTGTGCCAGCCCTACCCATCCTGATCAGAAACCAGTACTCACCCGGGTGGCAGCAACCACAACCCTGTCATCAGGCTTTAATGTCCCAGTTGTATTGATAGGCTTTAGCATGCTCCACACATTGTAATCAGACAGGGGGTCACAGACGATTTCTAAGCAGGACACAAACAATGAGAGACCAACAAGTATAAAGGAGTGGGTGGCTATAAAGGCAACACTGGAAAACGTCTCCGACCAGTGCCCCATTGACTCTAAGTCATTTTCTCTATTTCCAACAGTCCCACGTTGGCTTCTCTGCCACCATCCGCTTTAGAAACAAGCTGCCTACATTTTTCAGAATTGTTTCTAGTTCTCCCACGCAGAGCTCCTTCACGGTGTCTACTCCTTTCCTAACACTATAACATTCCCTGGCCTGGTTCCACTTTCCCTCTGCCCCTCATTCCAATACTCTCACGGTTTGGATCTGCCCTACCTGGGTTGATGCTGAAGGTGCTTTGGATAGAGCTGCGCCGCATGCAGGTGGCAGTACTGATGACAGCGTGCATGTGTGAGAAGAGCTGCATGGCACACAGCGGGAAGGTTGGTGCTGAGCCATTCTGACTCAGGTTGTGATCTTGATAGCACTGAAAGGAGAGATGGACCCCACGGAGACAGCTAGCTGTGGAGGCCCTCCCTTACATCCCAGAAAGAGGAGGGTCCAGTTCCATCCTTTTGGGATAGAGCCACACCCTTTTTGGAGACATTTGTCCCTGAGCTATGGTTACCCTGGTACAACCATAGGATCTATAAGGTCAAAGAGAAAAATTCATCAAGAGGTACAAAGTGTTGCAGACTCTATGGTTTAGTTGGAGCAGATGAAATTATCCCACTCTAGATGGCCTGGCCCAATGTGAAGCTTCAGCCACTGAAAAGATTCAGTGTGATCTGATACAAAGAGCACCAAACTAGAGATAGAAAATCAGGTATGACACAGCTTGGACATCAGCTCACCATGCAACTTTGGACAAACCTCTTAACTACTCTGTGAATCAACGTGGAAGTGCTAGACCAGAATTAGGGCACATTAGAGCTAAAAAGAACATCAGAAATCACCAAGTTGAATCTCTCAATCTCTAGCCCAGTGCTCTTTCTATGATACTAGCGGCTCTTAACCTGGGCTGTGTACCTTGTTTCATATGATTCTTTCAGATATTCTTTATATTTTCTTCTAGTCTAAAAGGCTTTAATACTGCAATATCAGGCAAGAGTAAAACGTGGGCAGAGAATGTGAGAAAAATCAATGTCTGGGTTCTCTTTGGAGTAACCATCTTTCAGCAGGTACACTAGCAGAACGAGCCTCCCTCTGAACAGGAGAGCCCAGAAAATCATCCCTTTTCTTCCTTTTCTTTTCTTTTCCTTCCCTCCCTCCCTTCCCTTTCCTTCTCCCTCTCCTCCCCTCCCCTCTTCCTTTGTTCCTTCCTTCCTTCCTCCCTCCCTCCCTCCTTCCTTCCTTTCCTTTCCTTCCTTCCTTCCTTTCCTTCCCTCCCTCACTCCCTTCCTCTTTCTCTCTCTCTCTCTCTTTTGACACAGGGTCTTACTCTGTCACCCAGGCTGAAGTGCAGTGGTGCCATCTCAGCTCACTGAAATCTCTGCCTCCTAGACTCAAGCGATCCTCCTGTCTCAGCCTCCTGAGTAGCTGGAACTACATACACACACCACTACACATGGCTAGAAAAACAATCTTTCTAACTGGAATTACTAGGAGCTGGCATAGTCATTACCTGCTTGATGACCTTGGTTTCATTTTCATCTTCAAGAAGAAAGATGGGGAAACTAAAGTCTTCATAAGCCAAACCATTGCCCAGCGAGTTCCACTGTATTTCACTGCAGTGAGCAAACTCTGGCCCATAGGAGTTGGAGTAAATACCTGAAGGGAAGGATGGGGGATTGTGGGACTGGTTACTGGGACACCAAGTACTTAGGAACCAGGTGTGCAAGGAAGTTTAGGATATCTTAGAGTTGGGACTAAGAGTTCAAAAGGAGATGGTGACTCAAAGAAGCAGGTATGAAGTCTATCACCATCCACACTAAAATAGAGAGACAATGATATCAGGGAGTCTTAGGCTGTCAGATTAGGGATGTGAACACGTGACAAAAAGGGATGATGCCAGGTAAGGCAAAGGAAGGGGAAGCAGGAGAGGGAAGGGATGAGCAGCAGACAAATAAACACTACCTCCAGTTTGTGAGTCAGTTACTGACACTACAGACAGACACAGACACACACAAACATCCCTCACAAAGACATAAGACCAAAGCAACAATGAGCCTTAGGTGACAGTAGGCTCTCCTGACCCTTTGGGACACTTACCAAACCCATCATTTGGGCACTGCACACTAGGAGAGAAGCCTGACGCAGGACTGGGCTTGGTCAAGGACACTGCAAGACCAGCAATTCGGCTGGTTCTCCCCTTCAGCTTCTCCATTAAATCCCTGGAATAGGAAAGGAATTCCAGGAAGGAACTCGGGAAGGTATCAGACAGCCTGGCATCCTGCCCTCCAGGATGGAAACAAATGGGGATCTAGGAACCAGGACCAGACTGTCTCCCTAGTTGTTATCATTCCCTTTCAGTCGCTAACTTCTGAGTCCGGACTATGGTCTGCTCTAAAAGTAGAGCTCTAGTGAGTAAGGACCCCAGGGAGGAAGGGGAGGGGTGCCCAGGATTACCCAGAAACAAGGCAGATGAAATTAAGCCCTGAGCTCAAGATCATTTTTGACAGTACAACCTTCGTTCTGAAGACCACCTCACCCTCGCCCCTGACCAGACCAGGGCAGCCAAGGGACGTTTTCACTAATGAGTGGGAGAACTGTTCACTGACCTTTGCCCTCTGTGGATGTTTTCCCAGCAGATGCACCTAGTTCTCACCTGGTAAAAAGCTTGCTCTCCAGCAGAACCATGTAAGGGGGGTTGGGGCCATCAGTCAATACCCACTGCAGGTCCTCTTCTTTCTCTACGACGTGGATAACCCCTGTGTCTCCACTAATTGAAGCTGCCAGGACAGAATGAGTCAAATTAAAGCCCTCACGGTTGACAATTCTGACTTTGCCTCACTGATTCTGCGTATCTTTTATCCTTAAAGACGTCACAACATGTTTGGGGGAATACAGGCACCTCTATATTTGAACTGAAAAGCTGTTGCCCCAGCTCCATCTGAAGGTTTTCAGGAGAAAATGGAATATAAAGGAGCACAAGAGGACTCATTATATGCCAGAAAGGTTCTGTGAACTTCCTTTTCTTGCTCTCTGCCCTCAACCTTATTTAGCCATATACATAAGATAGACACCAAAGTTTTCAAACCTATATTTTCTCCAGAAAATGCCACTAAACCTCTAGCTCAGAGATACTCTAAATCTATAGCTCAGGGTTTTAGCTTTGAATCTTCCTTTGAAAAACGCATGCATAGATGCCCTTGGCCTCAGGACCCTTCCTGGATTGTTAATCCTTTTGCCCTTTTTGAGAATGATTTACTTGCTTCTGGCCGGTTTTACATGAGGTTAATCAAGAACTCTGAGGTCTCTAAAACAGAGCTTCCCAACTGATAGGCCTTAAATGGATTAGAGATGTGCTGACATTGGTTCTCCTCACTCCTGGAAACCCAGGGTTTCCAAAGTTACCTGCAGCCAGGGGTATACATATCACTGACCCCAGGATGCTCTGAAAGTATCACCCATTTCTCTATGTGCCAGGATGCCACACAAATAACATTTTCTATGTATCTCATACACGATAACGATTGGGAAGCACTGTATTAGAGGATGGATGACCCAGAGTCCACAATACTTTGAATTCTATGTAATTCAAGGCATTAGGTAATACCCCTTAAGTCCTAGTGATCTGTACAGGGATATCCTAGGGTCTCCCTGTGAGTCTTCTTCCCACAGAAAATTGGATGTGTTAATTCATAAATTATTTTAGACCAGTGGTTCTCAGCCCTGGCTGTGTATCAGAATCACTTTAGAGTTTTAAATGCCTGCCTCGGCCTCCCAAAGTGCTGGGATTACAGGAGTGAGCCACCCAGCCTGGCCCTTGCCATAGCATTTAAAACATGGGAAAAGGAACAGGTAGTGTGGCAACTAAAAAATATGTAACTTCGGCTGGGTTCGGCGGCTCATGCCTATAATCCCAATACTTTGGGAAGCCGAAGTGGGTGGATCACTTGAGGTCAGGAGTTCGAGACCAGTCTGACCAACATAGTGAAATCCCGTCTCTACTAAAAATACAAAAATTACCCAGGTGTGATGGCGCACGCCTGTAATGCCAGGTACTTGGAAGGCTGAGGAAGGAGAATTGCTTGAACCTGGGAGGCGGAGGCTGCAGTGAGCTGAGATTGTGCCACTGCACTCCAACCTGGGTCACATAGTGAGATTCTGTCACAAAAAACAAAACAAAACAAAGAACTTCAACTCTAGGGAGGACAGGAAGAAGACAAATTATGATATTGGACTGAAAAAAACCTGGATTCAAATCTGGGTTCCAACTAGTGACAGTGTAGTCTTAAGAAACTTGCTTATTTTCTCTGGGCCTTCAACGAGGAGGTTTTCTTCTCTATTCATCTCATACTGTGGGAATAGATGAAAGAAGGAGGAAAGGAAAGAAGGAGGGAGGGAGGGAAAAGAAACCTATTTATAGCTCCCTTTGAGAGCTTTAAAGGGTCCAAGAGAAGCAGAGCATTATAATCAGAAATTAAATCTGGGTATCACTTTTTCTCCTTAGTTTTATCCTGTTAGCTACCCTAATTAAAAAGGGCGTAGCCTGCTCAAGAAAGACAGATATGATTAAGTAAGACTTAGAAATAAGTAGGTTGAAAAGAAAACAAAATCTTAATGAGGAAGTGGCCAGAGTCCAGCCCCTCCCATCTTGTTTCTCAGTACTGGCACTTGGCTTTACCTCTAGAGGCTTTGCTTCCCACAGAGCTGTTTTAAGAACATAAAGCAGAATGACTCATTCCCAAAGGAGTTTTCTTAGAGCCCAGTTACATACAAGAGGATGGGGTCCTGGCCTTCTGTACTTATAGAGAGGCTCCAGCAAGACCAGCAGTCTGACCTCAGCCTACCCTGGACCTAGCTCTCTTCTACCTATAAACCAGTTCAGAAACTAAGTCCAGGGGACCGGGCACGGTGGCTCACACCTGTAATCCTGGTACTTTGGGAGGCCAAACTGGGTGGGTCATAAGGTCAGGAGTTCGAGATCAGCCTGGCCAACATGGTGAAACCCCATCTCTACTAAAGATACAAAAAATTAGCCAGGCGTGGTGGTGCGCACCTGTAACCCCAGCTACTCAGGAGGCTGAGGCAGGAGAATCGCTCGAACCCGGGAGGCAGAGGTTGCAGCGAGCTAATGTTGTACCATTGCACTCAAGCCTGGGCGACAGGGCAAGACTCCATCTCAAAAAAAAAAAAAAAAGAAAAAGAAAGAAAGAAAGAAAGAAACTAACTCCAACAAAAACTTTATTTGGAGCTGTTTGCAACCAGTTAACCTACTCCCAGTGCTGTGTATAGCAGGGACATGGGATAATTAACAGATACTATAGCTCAGGGAAAGATGGCTAAAAAAGTAGTAACTGCTTCTATGAGCAAGTCCTTCACTTCTCAGTGTCTCAGTTTTCCCTTACCAAAGTGGAAGAAGGTTTCAGGAAATTATACAGTACTTCTGAGACCACACTATTTACTTAGCATCATCAATAAACTTCTCCATACTATTTACTTAGCATCATCAATAAATATCTATTAAGAGGTATTTGACTTTCAGCTTTATGCAAGTATTCCAACCACTATTCCAGGATAAACTGAAATTCAGAGGTGATCAATTTGAAGATGAAGAAGCCAATATCAGGCCCCATTTCCAGCTTATCTGCAAAACTACATTCTGACAGAGCCATTGTCCATGGGAAACAAAATCTGAAGATAGCAGGTTAGCCTTTAGTTGACTACTTTTCCTGCCCTATGGTTCTTATAGTTTTTAGAGCCATAGTGTCATGGCACCTTCTTTTGGAACACACTTACAAAGCATAAAAATAAATGGTCTCACTGTCAGCTGAATTTAAGGGAAAAAAAAAGTTTTTAAAAAAAGATAAATAGAATGCTTCACTAATTACTCTTGCAATTATTTGGGATTTTCTTTTTCTTTCTTTCTTTCTTTTTTTTTGAAACAGTGTCTCACTCTGTCACCCAGGCTGGAATGCCGTGGCACAATCTCGGCTCATTGCAACCACTGCCTTCTGGGCTCAAGTGATTCTCCTGCCTCCGCCTCCCGAGAAGCTGGGACTACACAAGCACTCTACTGCAGCTGGCTACTTTTTGTATTTTTAGTGGAAACAAGGGGGTTTCACCATGGTGGGCAGGCTGGTCTTGAACTCCTGACCTCAAGTGATCCAACGCCTTGGCCTCCCAAAGTTCTGGGATTATAGGCATGAGCCATTGCACCCAGCCTATTTGGCATTTTCAGTACTTTCTCTTCAAATAGTTCATTGCCTTTAGGAAGCCCTTTTGGTTCCAAAAAGTTCAGCGTGCAAGTGATCACTGGACATCATAGAATACGAGACTTTTTTCTCCTTAATAAACAGCATAATAGGGTGGTTAAGAGTCCTGGCTTGGCCGAGCACGGTGGCTCATGTCTGTAATCCCAGCACTTTGGGTGGCCGAGGTGGGTGGATCACTTGAGGCCAGGAATTCAAGACCATCCTGGCCAACATGGTAAAACCCAATCTCCACAAAAAATACAAAAATTAGCTGGGCGTGGTGGTAGGTACATGTAATCCCAGCTACTTGGGAGGCTAAGGCAGGAGACAATCTGGAAGGCAGAGGTCGCAGTGAACCGAGATCGCACCATTGCACTCCAGCATGGGGGACAAGAGCGAAACTCTGTCTCAAAAAAAAAAAGAGTCCCAGCTTAGTGCTTGGGCCACCAGGTCCTGGCTTCATCACTTATTACCAGTATGATCTTGGGAAAGTTACTCGACTTAAGTCTTAGTTTCATCATTTATAAAGTGACAATAACAGTCAGACCAACTTTATGGGGTGGTGGTGGGGGTTACATGAGATACACATGTAAAAAGTTTGGTATGTAGCATTTACTAAATGTTAGTTCTTATTAATTACCTTGCCTAGCTTGACAGATGGTTCTCTATCACTGCCTACCCACATAGTCCAATTTGAGTGTCAAAACTCCTACACAGGACAGGGATGTTACTTAGTATCTAGGGCACAGACAAATATCAATGTCCACAAACATGAGTCCCAGTCTCAACTCACACTGGCAGCCAATCTGATGAGTAGCGTTAAGCAGGCGAACACATGGAGCTGTTTTATTTAAGGGGATATATATCTTCCTCTCCACTGAGTTTCCCCTGCACAAACCTGATTGGAAGACAAAAAGTGTTAGAAAAAATTGACAGACACAGGTACTAGCTTCTATCACGTCAGCCAGATGTATGTCTTGAGTAAATCATTCAATATCATACTTTCTAAAATGAGACTAATGTCTATTCTTCTTATTTCTTGGGCAAATTATTGTAACAGATATATGCTCTACATGGCACCTAGCTATGTGTCTCAAGGGTTATAACAAAGTCCATGTAGTGTCATTGACAGTGACACTAAAGAGAGAAAACTTGGTCAAAGGAAAGGTGTTTGACCTTACATTTGCCAGATTCTGGTTGCATGGTTGATAACACTTCTGCTTGTATATCCTGTATGTGTATTACTAATCGGTTAATACAAAGGTGCCGGGCTAAGAAAACTTTCTGAGACATTTTTCCAAGAGTGTGAACAGAATTGGGAGAAACTTTATGACATACACCTGTCAGTTAATTTAACATCAGTAGGACATTTGTGTGCCCACAGAGTGGGGTAGCTATAGTTTCTCCTTTGAAGGTTTTTAAAAACAATTGAATTCAGCAAGCATAGTCATAGTTTTACAAAGGCACTTTGCATTTTTAGGGCGTGACCCACTAGAAAGCCATATATCAGTAAATAAACGCGTATAAGCAAACATTTAAAAAACATTATAAATGCCAAAAGTTCCTTGAATCTTTACTGCACGGTCTTAACAGTTAAGAGTAGCCATATTTTACCTTACTTTCACTTTACTGATTAAAAAAAAAACGGAGGCAAGGCAGAGGGACACAGATTTATGGTGCAGTCAATAGAGGAAGAAATAAGGAATCTACCTTTTAAGCGCCGCACAGCACCCACAGAACAAGATTACTTTCATCTCAAAAAGTCTAAACGCGGGGAAGAAAGCTAACTTTCACACCTGTTCCTTTCGACTGTGGGTTGGGTGGCTGAGGGAAAACGAGGCATCTGGACAAAGTGGGAGAGGGTCGGGCTGGAAGTCCAGGAAGAGGCCTGGAAAAGGGAGTGAAGCGACATGACGTGCTGTGGGGAAGAAGGGACCTTCAGGTCCAGGCAAAGGGGGAACTTCTGTCGTGGGAACGAAAGAGAAAGAGAATTTACAGGGTCTGGGGACAGAGGGGCAGCAGGAACCAGAAGGGAGACAGTGGCTCTCGCGGCGGGGAAGATCTGGAGAGTTCCCCTTAGAGAATGGAGCTCACGGGCGGGGAGGCCTCACCTGCTAGTAGGACGGAGAAGGACAGAAGGCGAAGGAGACCCCGACTTCCCGGGTCAGCTCCAGAGACACCCCCTGCCGTGGCCATCTTGCCTCTCAGCTGAGCGGAAGCCCCCTTTCGGCTCCTGTAGGGTAGCGGCCTCTCTAGGCTACCACTGACACTGTCTCTGTGGCCCGGAGCCGCAGAGACCGGATATTCGCGTTTCCAAGCGCTTCCGGAAACCGCAGCAGAGGGTCGCTGACGTGGAGGCGTCCGAAGGGCAGCAGGGTGTGTCCGGGCTCGGATTAAGACATCGGAGTCGGAGACCTGAGAGATGTTAACCAAATTCGAGACCAAGAGCGCGCGGGTCAAAGGTAGCGGAGAAGAAAAGGGGGAACATGGAGGCTGGATGTCAGGGGCGGCGCTGACACAGGGAAAGAGAAAATGGGTAGACGTGCTGGCTGAGTTGGGCCCAGCCGACTGACCCGGAGGAAGACGAAGGGTGGGAGAGAGGTTAGGCCTGGCGAGCGGTTCTCCAGTCCTCTCTTCTTTGGTGTGTCCTTGGGCTTCGGTTTACCTATAACTTGGCTCCCACACTGCAGGGGATTCCTTAGGCCCCCTCCCTATTCTTTCTTCGCTCCGTCTTGGCTGTGCTCCCGACTTGTATTGTTCTGCTCCAAAGGCTCTGTGACCTGTTGGCTTTTTGATGACTGTGTTATATGGAGTGGCCTTGGGGATTCAGTCTCGGTCTCTGTTACTCGCACCCGAGTCAGTAGCTTTTCCGGAGAAGAGTAGTGGCTACCTCACTTAAGGAGGCCTTGGCTGCAGCATCTCAACATCAGTGCCTCCATTCGGCTTTATTTCCCACCCGGAAATAGTACCTTGAGGCTTATAAACCCAATAAAGTCCCAACTTAATAGGGTTGCCAGATAAAATGCAGGATGCCAAGTTAAATTTGAATTTCAGGGAAACAATGAATAGTTTTTTAGTCTGTCGTTGTTTACCAGAAGTTCAAATTTATCTGGGCATCTCGTATTTTTATTTGCTAAGTATGGCAACTGTAGAGCTCGAGTATGGGTCGTTGGGGGTGGAGGGCAAATGACTGAGATAGCAGGATTAGCCTCAGAATGTTAGAATGGGAAAAGCAGAGAAGTAAGGTCTCCTGAGACCTGGAAAAAATAGTTTATTTAGTAAGATGCAGCATAACAAAGTGGTTGGGAACTTGGTTTTGAAGTCAGATGGGCTTGCTTTGGAATCCTGAGACATCCACTAACAAGCTATATGACTTGAGTGACTTATTTAAGGTCTCTAAGTCTCTATTTCCTCATCTGTAAAATAGTCTTTTATAGAGAGATTTAAAATGAGAAAGTATGGAATGTATTTATTACAGTGCCTGATGTAGTCTCAGTAGCTCAAAAACTGGAGGCTGTTATGAATGTGTGAATATATTCTGAGCAGTTTCTAAGTCTCTTGGGAAACTTGATCTTGAAAGGTGGGTACCACTAAGAATTTCTGAGACCTGGATAGTTGAAATTGGTCTTCGTAATCTTTGTTTTCTTTTCTGCTCCTAATTTCTTGCTGGGCAGTAGAAAAGGAAAAACAAAGATGTCATATTTGAGGGCAAACATCCATTGTTCAGTGTACCTATATATCATAATAATAATAAAAAAAAGAACAACCTAATGGAAAAATAGACTATTTAGAAGAAAAATTGTAAATGTTCAATAAATAATGAAAATAATCTCACCTCACTAGTAATGAAAGAAAGGAAAAAAAAAAGTGAGGTTACTTTTTTGGGGGGAAGGTCTTAGATTTATAAAACAAACAAAACAACAAATAACTAATAATATCCTGTGTGCAAAATGGGCACCTCCATAAACTTAACGAGAGTGTATATTGATATGGTGTTTTTACATTTAAACTACATGTACTAAAATGTTAAGTGCACATGTTCTATTCCTGAGCAGTCTCACTTAACAGGTCTTTAGCCTAGAGCAATAATAAAGCAAATAGGCTAGATTATATGTAGAAGTATCTTTAGTAGGCTCTTCTGATAGCCAAAAATCGTGGGAAAAAAGTTAAATGCTGTTAGAATAAATGTAGTACATTTGTCCATTGTAGTTAAAAAGAGTGAGGTTGTGTTTATATGTACTTTAAAGAGATCAACATTATATAGTTAAGTGAGAAAGAAGTTTGCAGAACAATATCATAATGTGATCCCCACTTTCATAAAATGCTAAGGCCTATGTTTATGAGTAACTGCATTAAAAATCTGAAAGGTTACACTCCAAACCGTTAGTAGTTGTTACCTCTGGGGACTTCCGTTTCCAGTCATGACAGAATAACAAGGACCAGATTTACCTTCCCACCTTAACTATATAACTGAACAAAATGTATGAAATAAAGGTTCATACATTCCCCACAGACACTGGGCAACAGGCAATGCAGAAAAATGATTCTTGAGAGAAAGGAAATAAACAAGGGGAGTCCTATGATTGTCTTAGATTACTGCCTAGAAAGTTTTCAGGCTTCAGTGAAGAGGAGAATCCCTTGGTCTTTTTTTTTTTTTAAATGATATATAGGTACACTTGGTCTTTTGAGGAGACAAAAGTTTAGAGTGTGGGGAAGCAAAGATGACTAGATTTTGCTGGGCAAAATACCAGAGAAGAGGGGGCTGCACAGAGCGAGCACTGGAGATCTGCAGGGTGTCCTCTCAGGTCTTTGTCTGAGTACTGATCTGCATGTGAGAAAACTATTCAAAACCTGAAAAAGAACCACTGGCAAGGAGAAGACAGAGCAATCCCCAGAGCTCACACAGGTCTGGGACTAGTTTTTGTTCCTACTGGCCAGAATGGAAAGACTTCCTAAAATTACAGGGCTTCGACTAGATACCTCAGATGAGTGTTGCTTTAATAGTGGTTTCAGATTAGGCCTAGAATAAAGGCTGCTGTAGCCCCCCTGTAATAAAACCTAAAAGCAAGCCTTGAAAGGATCAGCTGATTCCAATTAACTTAATTGCATCCTAGAGCAAAGCCCAACAATATTCAAAGGAACATAACAAAAACCTAGCACCAAACATAAAATTCATGATGTCTGGCATCCAGTAAAAAATCATCAGGCATGTTGAATGAATGAATGAACCTAGGATTAACCTTGCTCTTTCTTTTTCTTATCAGAATTGACAGAAGATGACATCATGGACTTAATTAGCGTATTGTATCATTTTCTGTTTTTTTCAGGGCTCAGCTTTCACCCCAAAAGACCTTGGATCCTGACTAGTTTACATAATGGGGTCATCCAGTTATGGGACTATCGGATGTGTACTCTCATTGACAAGTTTGATGAGCATGATGGTAAGATATTTCTAGGAGGAAATTAAAAGAGTATAAATATTATCATAACCTGGGGTATTTTAAGCCTTGTTTAACATGTATTCCTCTATGATTAAAGAATGTGGAAGTGATAGAACTGAAAAATCCTGTATAGGAATCACCTTAGAGATTAGAAAGGTTAGCTTTCTCTAACACACATTGCCTTCCTTTTCCACCAGGTCCAGTGCGAGGCATTGACTTCCATAAGCAGCAGCCACTGTTCGTCTCTGGAGGAGATGACTATAAGATTAAGGTACAGAGGGTCTGTCATGACTGAGAATAAAGGACAGAGGATGCGGGAAGGTTTGGGAATTATGGAAGGGACTGAAAGGAAAGTTCATTCATATAGAGCTCAGGCTTTTGACAACATTATCTAGAGAACTTATCCAGCGAACATATTGAATGGTTACTGTGTACTAGACACTGTTTTCTTTTTTTGGAATTCAAAAATAAATAAGAAATGTTGTCTGTTTTCAATGAGCTTTTCTTCTAATGGAAGAGATAAACATATATCCAAATAATAGCATGTATAGTTTGGTGAGTGATAGAATAGAGAGAGATTCAAAGTGAAATAGGAAAGAACAGTCCAGGTGCAAAGACAAAAGGCATGGCACAGCTAGATACAGGGCAACTCTTACTAGTTTTGTATGGAGAAAACCTGGGGAAATGGTGCAAGAAGGGGCAGAAGATGAGAGGGGCCAGATCATGGAGTCCCTATTTGCAGTGCTCAGGAGTTTAGATGTTATCATACAGATAAGAAGGAGCCATTTAAGGAACTTAAATACAGGGGTGATATCAGATTTATATGTTTTTAAAACAATTACTTGGTGGTAATTAAAGAAAAGATAGGATGATTTGGGCAAGACTGGAGGGAAAGATACCAGTTAGGAAACCTGGGCTTAGGTAGTAGCATTTGAAATGGAGAGAAGGAGATGGATGTGAGAATTTAAGGAAATGAATCAGTAAGTCTGTTGGATGATGTTGGAGGGCCAATAAGGAGAAATAAATGAGATGACTTTCAGGCTTCTAGTTTAGGTCACTGGGTAAAGGGGTATCATTAATTAGGGAAGGAAAATCAGGAGGAGATAATTTTCTGGAATGGAAGAGAATGGGTAATGAATTCCATCTTGTCTTTGATGAGTTTGAGGGACCTAGGGGACAGTGTAGTTGAGGTGTCTGTGCTAGAAATATATTTGGGAGTTGTCATGATGAAGGGAGGAGCCAAAGGAGAAGCAGTAGAAAGATATTGCTCAAGGAGTAGGTTGAATAAGAAGACAAACCATTTGAGAGAGAGGAAGTAGGGTTAGTATGGGAAACAGTGATTCAAGGGGTTGGAGATGAACCAAAAGGGAGAAGAAGCCTCTTGGATGTCAAAGAAGAAGAGAGTTTTGGGAAGGAGAAAGCATTTAGAGTAAGGTAAAGACTGAGAAATAACCTTTGAATTGCTTAATTTGGAAGGCATTAGTGTGAAAGCAGAGAGAATGTGGGCAATTCTTTGAAGATGACTGACTGTGACAATGGCAAAAGTTAGAGCTACAGACTAGCAACCTGTAAAAATAAATCGAAATTTCCTCTATTTACTTCCTTTATCTGTTTTCATTAAGTCTATGTATCAAACCAAACCAGTGAAATTTACTTCATAAAAAGGTAAAGTCTTTTTCATAAGCTACTTCAAGAAGTTATATATTGTGATTATACTGCAGAACTTAGGTGGCAGGAGTGAAGAGTGTGACAGCTGCCTGCAGAGAAAAGAGCTATTAGAATTATAGGAAGGACATTTCTTTCTGTTTTCTAGTTTTTAGGCACTGCATTCCGGGGCAGTCAAAACTCAAACCACCCGATAGATCTCAAAAGCCCATAAGGATATCACCTCGTTATAGTATTTTAGTATTTGTTATTTATAGTGATGAACATTGAGTATCGAGCAGTTAAGTCGGGTTTCTTGTAATGTGTTTAAAAAGGAAAAACGGGGTGTTATTTAAAAAAAGTTTTCCCAAAATAACTAACATTTTGGAAAAGAAATTATCTTCCACTTATGAAATGTCCAGAATAGGCAAATCTATAGAGACAGAAGTAGATTAGTGATTGTCTAGGGTTGGAGGGGTTGGGAGGAAATGAAGAGTGATGGCTAATGGGTATGAGTTTCTTAAGGGAGTGAATAAAAATGTTCTAAAATTGATTATTGCACAACTGTGAATATAGAAAAACATTGAATTTTATACTTCAGATGAGTAAATTGTATGGTATTTGAGCTGTATCTCAATAAAGCTGTTACTAAAATAAAGGACTTCTTTATTAGCTGGTAGGTGTATAGTGCTACCATTTGGTGGTTTTAATTTACATTTCTCTGATGACTAATAAACTTGAACATTTTTTCATAAAAGGGGGGATTATCTAGAAAAGTAATAATTTGTGGACCATCATATTGCTTGCTATATCCAGATAAATGTAGCATTAATATAATCCTCATTTACAAAGGGTAAGACAGGGAGCCCAGCAAATGGTCAGAGCATTGGTCTAAAACCCCTACAAGTCTTTAAGGATTTACAGTTTTGGAGTTTGACATAGGCCATTAAAGGAGTGAAGACATTTTCAAGCTAGAAATATCAAAGTTTAAAACACTGAACTTCATAAGGGGAAAGAAGTCAGTTAAAGAATAGTGTTTATGGTATGATCTAATTTTTGTGTGAAACTCCACTGTGTACATGTATATTTATATGTAGCTGATTGAATAGAGGTAAGGTATGGGAAGAATTTGGCTTTCCATGTTCTCGTTTCCATGCGTAATGCTTACTGAGCACTTATCTTGTATCAGGCCCTGTGTTGGATGGTAAGGGTATAGTGTTGAGCACGATGGACAAGAACCCTGCCTTTAAGGAACTCAGCATTCTTGTTTGAAAGATCATACTTTTGGATTTTCTGAATTTGTTATAGGAAATAATATTTTTATGATTTACTAAAGAAAAGTTAAAAATTAGAATAGTAACAAGCTGGCCCAGATTGATTATAAACAAATATTAAAAAGAAGTTTTAAAAAATTAAACAAAATTTAAAATGTATCTGGTCTCTTATTTTTGTACTTTCTAGGGGGTTTTCTGAATGAGGAAGATAAGCTATTTTATATTTATGATCCTGGTTTTCTTGTCTTCAGTTGTGTCCATTGATGCCTAGCACTTTGGTAGTTGACTCAGCTTCACATCTGAATATGATATTGTCTCTCTGCTTAGCTCAGCCTTACTGAGCAATGTAGTATTTTCCATGTAATAAGTTAAAGTCTGTGCTTGACAGGTAAGTACAGACCACAAATGTATGGGCATCATTTGCTGTCAAGTTAAGAAGCTGATGCCCTATTATTATTGTTTCCCTTAGAGTCATGGTATCTATCTGTCCTACTTTTTTGGGGGGGCTGTGGGGGGACTGAATCTTGCTCTGTCACCCAAACTGGAGTGCAGTGGTGTGATCCCAGCTCACTGCAACCTTTGCCTCCCAGGTTCAAGTGATCCTGCTGCCTCAGCTTCCCAAGTAGCTGGGATCATGCCTGGCTAATTTTTTTTTTTTTTTGAGATGAAGTCTCACTCTGTTGCCCAAGCTTGAGTGCAGTGGCACTATCTCGGCTCATTACAACCTCCACCTCCTGGGTTCAAGCAAATTCTCCTGCCTCAGCCTCCTGAGTAGCTGGGTCTACAGACACATACCACCATACCCGGCTAATTTTTTTTATTTTTAGTAGATACGGGGTTTCGCTATGTTGGCCAGGCTGGTCTTGAATGCCTGACCTTGTGATCCACCCACCTCAGCCTCCGAAAGTGCTGGGATTACAGGCATGAGCCATCATGACCAGCCTGCCCTACTTTTTAAAAGTAATGGGTAAAGCACTTAAGGGGTCTGTATTGAAGCCGAGAGCACAATTAGGCAGTAGAAAAAAGAGTTACAAATCAAACCCTGGATAAATATCTCCTGTTACTAAATACGGATGGTTTCTTCCCAAATAAAGAAAAACTTTTGAATATCATCTTTAGCTTTTCCCTAATCCTACTGCAACCCCACGTTGTTTATCTGACCTGTATTTTCATTCTTGTTCTTTTTCCCTCAAATCTTAAACAAGACTTCCTACCAAGGTTCCAACTATTTAGAAATGCCAAAATACAAGTATGTATATAAACCCGTATTTACATTTCTGTAAAGGTATTAAGCCTCTGAGAGACTCAGAGAAATCTGAGCCTCTCAGAGGCTCAGTAACTTTATATATCTGTTCCTTAGTTTGATTTCTCTCTTTGCAGGTTTGGAATTACAAGCTTCGGCGCTGTCTTTTCACATTGCTTGGGCACTTAGATTATATTCGCACCACATTTTTTCATCATGTAAGTAGCCACAGTGGTGCTAGTTTTGGAGTATTCTTAATTTCCCCATAGTAATCTTTATTTGATCCTTGAGAACCCATGTTTTGTTAACAGAGCTATGTTTTTGGAGTGGCTCTTCTAGGATCTGTGTGATATTGACCTTTTTGCTTTGTTTCTTTTTTCTTTGAGATGGAGTCTTACTCTGTTGCCCAGGCTGGCGTGCAGTAGCACAATCTCAGCTCACTGCAACCTTTGCCGCCCAGGTTCAAGCAATTCTCCTGCCTCAGCCTCCCAAGTAGCTGGGTTTATAGGTGTCTGCCACCACGCCTGGCTCATTTTGGTAGTTTTAGTAGAGGCGGGGTTTCCCTATCTTGGCCAGGCTGCTCTTGAACTCCTGACCTCATGATCCACCCGCCTAAGTCTCCCAAAGTGCTGGGATTACAGGTGTGAGCCACCACACCTGGCCTCTGCTTTGTTTCTTTCTGCAAAAGGAAGCACTTGAGATTATACTGAATTTAATTTTATTGGATGCAGTAGATTCTATGGGAAGTCATTGTTTCTGTGTAAGGAAAAGTCGGGATTTGATTTCAGGTTTGCTGTACCAGAAAATGAAAGTTTGCAGGCTAATCTCATGTAGGGTATTATTAGTAAGTAGTAGGTATGCTTGGAAGAAGATCAAACTAATATGCCATTTTGATGCGCTAACAAACGTTTTGAAGTATTAACACTCATGCCCCTCTATTCTATGATTTTGGGGGCTAGTGCAGGCTGTTCCCTTAGCCAGACTTGCTACTTTCTTTGACCTGCCAGGTATCATAATAAATTTAGATAGTGAGGTAAAGATTACAGACTCTCAACCTCTGAGTCCCATCGCAACCTGGTGGGATCTCCCTATAATTTTGTGCTATTAGCATTAATTTGCACTATTCTTTGATTGCCAGTAAATTAAGTCTCTTGAATTAAGTTAGAAAGAATATGTTAAAATAAACAATAATTTACTGGTTGAGTGTATATGCATTTTTTAATTAAAAAATTTTAGGATAGGAGAGAATGAGAATTAGAAAATTACAACTTAAACATTTGAGAATGATAACCACTCAATAAGATAATCTATTAAGTAGGAATTATTTGCCATTGCCATAAAGGACTTCCTGAAGACCCTTGCCCTAGAACAAGCTGCCATCTACCTGGAAAGTTATGAAAAACCTTATTTTCTTTTATTTTACCAGCTCAGTAAATATGTGTGTGCCTTGTACTTGCTAAGCTTTGTGCTAAATACTGAAGGTAGAGATACCATCTATTTTTAGTGTTTAACACAAAGCTTAGCAAGTGTAGTAAGAAGGAAGTGTAGGTAAGAAATACTTCCTTTTCTCTACAATCTTATAGACTCCAAAAGGGCTAAATTGTCTTTACATGTTACTCTCTGCCTTGGTTGCTGAGACTTGGGAATTTTTTGAAACTGAACAGAAAGAAGTCAGGCAATAAAATAATATTCCCATCCTAGAGTTAAAGATAGAAGAGCCTTTCACAGGATCTTAATTTACATTATTAACTATATATAAATATAAATACACACACACACACACACACACATATACAGAAGTAAATGTAAATGTATATTTCACTATCTGCCTCTGAGAATCTATTGTGCCTCTGACTGGCTTCCATTCTTAAGTCTTACAGGTGAAAGTGCCAAAGCTGAAAAAAGCTGTTAAAGTAGTAGAGAAAAGGAGACAGCTAACCTGATAGCAAAAGCAGCAGCCCCTTGGCTAATGTAGCTGAGCCGTTAAGCAATAGAATTCTTTAGAGAAAAATGATTACAAGAGCCTGATAGAATAAATTTGTTAATGTTTAAAGCGTTTGTATGGAATATCTTTCAGGAATATCCCTGGATCCTGAGTGCCTCAGATGATCAGACCATCCGAGTGTGGAACTGGCAATCTAGAACCTGTGTTTGGTAAAGCAGGAGGCAGAGAGCACAAAAAGAGTCTTCATTTTTCCTAGTTTTTCGTAATCAGCTTCTCTTAGAACAATCGTCTCCCTTCCCAAATGGGCTGTGTCTGCTGATTAATTACTTATTGTATTTGTAAGATGCTTTTAAACGCAAAATAATAAATGTAGAGGCAATCCCGTGTATGAATCTGGATCTTCCAATAATTTCTTACCAGGAAGAAAAATTATATAGCCTTTTAGAACACGAACTTTTAGCTGGTTTTCAGTTATTTTCCCATAAAACCTGAGTCATGGTCTAAACCTTTATCTTGTGTTTGGGGCTGGAGCTTTACATAGAACTTTCCATGAAGAAGTAGAGACCATTTAAAGTGATGGCCTTGGCCCGGCGCGGTGGCTCACGCCTGTAATCCCAGCACTTTGGGAGGCTGAGGCAGACAAATCACCTGAGGTCAGGAGTTCGAGACCAGCCTGGCCAAAATGGTGAAACCCCGTCTCTACTAAAAATACAAAAATTAGCCGGACGCGGTGGTGCGCGCCTGTAGTCCCAGCTACCAGGGAGGCTGAGGCTGGAGAATCGCTTAAACCTGGGAGGCAGAGGTTGCTGTGAACCGAGATCACATCACTGTACTCTAGCCTGGGTAACAGAGTGAAACTCCATCTCAAAAAATAAAATGAATAAATAAAGTGATGGCCTTTTAGAGGGATACCCTACTAAAAACTCACAGATAATTTACTGTATGGATTACTGAGATTCCATTTGTTTTGATATTTTAAAATCTTTTTGAGAGGAGAGCTATGCAATCTCAGTTCTCCTGAAATTAGTAGTGTTTAAATACCAAAGCATTAGAGGCAAGAAGGGAACTATTGTTAAAGTAGCTGACTGGGCTTGTTATTATTAGTTCAGAATTGGGAGGATGACCTACCTTTGTCTCCATAAAAGTATAATTGGATAAGCATTTATTGAATATGGAGAAAGGTATTTTAGGAGTCTGTTGACTTCCACCTCTAATTTGGTATTGTCTTTTTTTTTTCTTGCAGTGTGTTAACAGGGCACAACCATTATGTCATGTGTGCTCAGTTTCACCCCTCAGAAGACTTGGTTGTATCAGCCAGCCTGGACCAGACTGTGCGCGTTTGGGATATTTCTGGTGAGCTGCCCAAGTTCAGGGGACTACCTAGTCATGTCTGGTGCAAAACTGCAATTGCTTAAAACAGTGAGGACAGTTGGCTTAGAACTGGAAAATGTAGAATATTCTGTTTTATAATAGCATCTTTGTTTCTGAGGGTGTTGAATCTGCCTTGATGGCTCTTGATATTGGAAGTCTTCTCTAAGTAAAGGAGTAACTAGAAAATTCATTTGATTTGAAGAAATTTTAACTTTCTAGTTAGATCAGCTTCTCGTTAAAATCTATATACTGTTGGGACATTTGATGAAGAATCAGGCTTTCCACTACAATAAGAAAAAAATACATCTATGACAAAAAGAAATTTTGATAATAGATTAATACAGGGAAACAGGACTCTTGGACCTTGTGGCTTTATTTAAAAGTAGTAAAATCAGGCCGGGCGCAGTGGCTCATGCCTGTAATCCCAGCACTTTGGGAGGCCGAGGCAGGTGGATCACGAGGTGAAGAGATCGAGACCATCCTGGCTAACACGTGAAACCCCGTCTCTACTAAAACTTAAAAAAAAAAAAAAAAGAATTAGCCGGACGTGGGGCACATGCCTGTAATCCCAGCTACTTGGGAGGCTGAGACAGGAGAATTGCTTGAACCCAGGAGGCGGAGGTTGCTCCAGCCTGGGCAACAAGAGTGAAACGCCATCTCAAAAAAAAAAAAAAGTAAAATCTCTCTACTAGATTTCTTCTACTGCAGGGAGCATGGTTGGGTTCTAGGAGTTGGTGATTTTTATGTCCAGAATACCTTTTTTTTTTTAGGATGGAGTCTCACTCTGTTGCCCAGGCTAAAGTGCAATGGCACGATCTCGGCTCATTATAACCTCTTCCTCCCAGGTTCAAGTGATTCTTGTGCCTCAGCCTTCTGAGTAACTAGGATTACAGGTGTGCACCACCACACACAGCTGATTTTTGTATTTTCAGTAGAGACAGGGTTTTACCATGTTGGCCAGGCTGGTCTCAAACTCCTGACCGCAAGTGATTCACCCACTTTGGCTTCCCAAAGTGCTGGGATTACAGGCGTGAGCCACTGCCTGGCCCAGAATACCTTTTAATGGACAGATTTAGGACTAGAAATTAAATAATTTGTAGATTATGGATAGTTGGGATAATTCCTTCTTTTACAGTTTATATATCTTGATTTTGAGACAAGGATTTAAATGTTTAGTCTTATGTAGAGGAGATCTAAGAAAGTGCTACCTAGAGAATTTAAATGCAGAAAATGGACTGTACCTGTGACACTGATAGAAGCACTTTGTGTTGGAATAGGAAAATCAAACTCTAAATGCTGTAGTTCTCTGACCAGTTAATATTTGTTGTTTGTTTTTCTTTTTTTTTTTAATTTTTTTTTTCTTGAGACAGTCTCATTCTGTCACCTGGGCTGGAGTGCCATGGAACAATCTCAGCATACTACAACCTCTGCCTCTGGGTTCAGGTGATTCTCATGCCTCTGTCTCTCGTGTAGTTGGGATTACAGGCATGTGCCACCATGCCCAGCTAATTTTTGTATTTTTATTAGAGATAGGGTTTCACCACGTTGGCCAGGCTGATCTTGAACTCTTGACCTCAGGTGATCCGCCCACCTCTGCCTCGAAAACTGCTGAGACTACAGGCACGAGCCACCATGCCCAGACTGTTGTTTCTTTCTGTTCATTTCCTTAGAAATTCTTGGAGATTTGAGTTCTCTGAAATGTCAGTGACTGGACTACAAAACATGTTTCATTGTACAAAAGGAAGGCCCCCTCATAGATCTGTGTCTGGTTCTTTGTAATAAAGGAGTCATCCTCTGCATTGTACAACTGAGGTGATAATTGTTCCCAACTCCACTGTGGCATGCGGGCTGGGGCAATACTGGCACTTGTTCTTATAGACCACTAATGAGCAGCAACCTGAAAATATGGATTCTGGGATACGGCATTTGAAATGTTGCAGTAGCAGTTGTTTAGGTTAATGTAGCATAGAAACAAGGGGAGATGGGGACAGTTGTAGAGTTGAACCTCTAGATCATGCTGTCTTTGTGGTTTTCAAAGGTTTAGAATGAAAGGGAGTAGTATAAACAAGACTTATTGGAGATAGGGCAGTTTTACTCTCTTTCCCTAGGGCTTTGCCATTGCAGTTTTTCATCAGACTGACAAGGTTTTTTGAAGTACACTCAGTTGTAACTAGCCGTGCCAACAAGAGGAGCTAGACACAGGCACTACGAACCTGTGTCCTCTCCTCACTGCCAGTACCAGGGAGCTTAGCATCTGCTCTCCCAGTAACCTCACTATGGCTTTCCATGGTTTTTCACTGTGCACACATTCAAAGCACTCTCTCTGTCTCAGGATATAGAAGCCTGATGGGGTTGGATCCCAATTCATGCTGTTCCAGCTGATCAGGGGCAATTTTTTTTTTTTGAGACAGAATCTCACTGTCATCCAGACTGGAGTGCAATGGTATGATCTCGGCTCACTGCAACCTCCACTTCCTGGGTTCAAACAATTTTCCTGCCTCAGCCTCCCAAGTAGCTGGACTACGAGCGCATGCCACCATACCCAGCTAGTTTTTTTTGTTTTTAGTAAAGATGGGGTTTCGCCATGTTGGCCACGCTAGTCTCAAAACTCCTGACCTCAAGTGATCTGGCTGCCTCCGTCTCACAAAGTGCTGGGATTACAAGCATGAGCCACTGCCTCCAGCCAGCAATTATTTAGAATAGCCTTTGTCAACTTGGATTCTGTGAGAGAATTAAGTGCTATGGAAAGTACTTTCAGTGACTATTTTCATAGTTCTTCTAAGAATGGTATACAGCTAATGCTATTCTAGATCATAAAGAATTTGTTACATACCTAAACTGATGCTTTCAGGCATTAAGACTTAATTCTTTTCCAGAACACCGGGTTGAGAAGGACTGCACTCTAAGAGTAGTGTTTGTGCCACCTGATGCCAGCTTAGCATGTTCCCTGCAGTCTAGCTAAGCAGTTTGAGGGCAATCAGGTGGTTGGATTCTTGGTGATCATGAAATGCCCAAAGCATGAAATAGTTTGTCTTTTACAGACAGAGGACATTTTTACATCAAAATTAAGGGCCCTAGATCAGAGAAGAGAGGGAGAGAGTGTGACCCCATGGGGTTTATACTTGCTCTTGAATGTGTAAAGTGCATGGATTACCATATAATAACCTTGCAATTGCTGTACTTTATGTGTTAGTGAGAATTTTCTGCTAACTTGCTGTACTAATGTTTATGCTCTCTTTAGCATTTCTAAGTGTTGTTCTTTACCCACAACTCTTGACTTCCAGTAACCCCTTAACCAGAGTGGAAGGAGATCCTTTGGTATTTAACAAAGTACAAGAAGTTTTTAGGTTAGACTTTTATACTTCCCTTCTCTAGAAATCAGCATATTCTTTTCAGCAGAGTTCTTTTTTGCTATTGGGTTCAAATAAGTCTGAAAACAGGAAGAGGAATTCGCCTTCCGATCTGTTAAAGACCAGCGCTAATATTTCTGAAACGAAGTTAGTTCTGAATAAGAGTATGAATACCCCCAAATTTAGAGGACTAGTTCTAATTTTTTTTTTTACTCTCTGTTTTTGAAAGGGACACTCTCTGAGTTAGATAAACAATAAGAGAATATAGAGAATAGAGATTTTTAAAGGAAAGCCTATTTCTTGATACCTCTCCCATGAGGATTGAGCCCTACAGGGCTTAGTTTAACATGAATCTTTTGTCTTAGCCTGGCAAAAACTATTTATTTAAAAGAGAATATATTAACAAGCCTATATATAAAAGGTTACTTTCTTAACTTGAGCTTCCAAGTAAACTGACAGTTAATTATTTTAATATGCTTATACTTTTGCATGTCAAGCCCATGTAATTCAAGCTCAGTCTTTGAAATGGCTACTAAAAAAGTATTAATTTGCTGCCAAATCGTGTTATCATTCCTCTCTTTTTACTGCTTTCCCTGGTCTGCACTGGGAGGTGTGCATCAAACTGGTCCATTCTGAGAGTGTCCTCTCTTCCCTCTGGATTTGGGTAGCTGCTGTAGAAATTTTCCATCTGTCGTTCAGTCCTAGTGAGTGGCTTGTTGAAGGCTTTTCTTCTCTAAGTATCTTTTCACTGCCTGTCACCATTCATCTGTCTGTTTTTGCCCTTCCCCTTTTCCTGGATCATTACATGCAAATACAACAAAGCCTTCCATTCTGTCATACAGCTTTCCTTTTAATGTGTTTGTTGAAGCTTATTGGAGGTGAAGTTTCTCACAGCTGTCTATCTTTGTATTTTCCTTTGAATCTGTTTCATATACCAGACTCATTAGAAAAAGTTGACAGATCTTATTAAAGGGACAAGTGAAATAAGTGAAAGTCGGCATCCCAGCGATAAAGTATTTATGAACCTTCGGGAGAGTATGTTGTAAAGCATCAGCTTGATTTCCCTCTACCTATTGGCTAAATGCTCATCTTGGACAGAGGACAAGATAATTAAAATTGTTGTGGACTTCTAAGCTCTTGCTTCTTCAATGTCAACATGTAGATGCCACTATAACAGAAGAGATACATTATAATTTTAAAACAATGAATATAAATACAATTAAACCTAAATTTTTATATTTTCCTACAGATGGCAAAGTTTAGGATTAAAATGACTTAGGTTTTCTTTTCTTTTTTTTTGACACGGAGTTTTGCTGTTTTGCCAGGCTGGAGTGAAATGGTGCAATCTTGGTGCACTGCAACCTCCACCCCCTGGGTTCAAGCAATTCCCCTGCCTCAGCCTCCCGAGTAGTTGGGATTATAGGCGTCTGCCACCCTGCCTAATTTTTTTTTTTTTTTTTTTTTTAAGACAGAGTCTTGCTCTATCACCCAGACTGGAGTGCAGTGGCACTATCTTGGCTCACTGCAACCTCCACTTCCCGGGTTCAAGCTATTCTCCTGCCTTGCTTCCTGAGTAGCTGGGATTACAGGTGCCTGCCACCATGCCCAGCTAATTTTTGTATTTTTAGTAGAGATGGGGTTTCACCATGTTGGCCAGGCTGGTCTCGAACTCCTGACCTCGTGATCCACCCACCTGGGCCTCCCAAAGTGCTGGGATTACAGGCGTGAGTCACCATGCCTGGCCTAATTTTTGTATTTTTAGTACAGATGGGGTTTTGCCATGTTGGCCAGGCTGATCTTGAACTCCTGACCTCAGGTGATCCACCCACCTTAGCCTCCCAAAGTGTTGGGATTACAGGCATGAGCCACTGCACCCAGCCTTTAAGCTTTATTTCCAATGAGAGTTTTTATTTTCCATTATACATAACTATTTTTAAAAATTACAAGGGCTAGATAATTTCATCTTTTACTTTCCCCCTAAAATACTTCAAAAGATAGGATTTTAGTCTCAATTCTTTTTTCTCATCTACAGACTTATAATTTTACCTGCTTACTTATTCCAAAGAGTTGTTATCAGAATCCAGCCGCGTAACATGATCCAGTCGCTTTGAAAACCACGAAGTACTTTCCGAACATAAGATAGTAGTAGTGTTATCATAATTTTGGTTCTGACTATAACACAAATAGTCCAGTTTTAAAGATGGATGTAGTTGAGCCATATATGTGGGTCGTCTGCAAATAAGACTCTTATTATTCTGGTGTATTTTTCCATTGTTTTTAAATTACGGGCTAATTCCTCCCAGTGAACTTATCCTCCAAAGGTTTTAATGGCAAAGTCAAAATATTCAAATCTGTAATCAGCCTTTTAAACAGGAACTTAAAAGGACATGACAATTTTAATTATCTTGTTCCTTATCCAAGAGTCAAGTAGTAGGCATGAGTACACTTTTTTACATGGCTTGTGGTTTTACATTATCTTCTACCAAATAGCTGTTTTGTACTTAATAGCTATAACCCATTTGGAACTTCCCCCATCAGTTGTCTAAAGGCTTCAAGTTGAGAAACACTGAGCTGTTGCATCTTCAGATGGCTTTTCTTTTTTGAGATAGGGTCCAGTGTCACCCAGGCTGGAGTGCAGTGGCGCCATCATGCAGCCTCTACTTCCTGGACTCAAGCCATCCTCCTATCTCTCAGCCTCCCAAGTAGCTAGGACTACAGGCGTGCATCACTGCACCCAGCTAGTTTTTGTATTTTTTGGAGAGACAGGGTTTTGCCCTGTTGTTCAGGCTGGTCATGAACTCCTGCACTCAAGCAATCCACCTGCCTTGGCTTCCCAAACTGCTAGGATTACAGGTGTGAGCCACCACACCCGCCTCGTATGGCTTTCCTTTCAAATTTTTTGAAGCTAGTCCTAAGATAGTGAGTTATCTGAGTTGATTATTCACAATCAGTTACAGATTGAACTCCTTGTTCCACTCTTTTCCACATTCTCACTACTGCACTTGACTAGTCTTTAAAAAAAAGAAAAAAAATTTCTGAAATGATGGGGGGAAAGTTGCTGTAAATTATATGAAGTTGAGAGTAGAAATGGAATGTTTACCATTTGGGGCCACATTTCAAGAACACTAAAGAGTAGTGGGCACTAACTGAGGCAGACACCTCTTGAGGTAAGATTTGTTGAAGAAGAGGTTAAAATGTGCCAGAAATTTGGGTTGGCCTCCTCTAGAAAGAAATGCCCGTAATGGATCTGTTTAAGTGTTAAGGGAGCAGAAGAGAAGATAGTGAATGTACTTAAATATTTCAAACATTTTTAGAAATAGGAATTCTTGAGTCTCTAGTTTTTTCCCTTTCTTTTTCTCTTCTTTCACTGTAATTTCTGTGTTTCTGATACTGTGCTGTTTTAGATAACATTATGTTTATGTCTTTCATCCCACTCTGTATCCCTTCAAAGGTCTAAGAAAAAAAAACCTGTCCCCTGGTGCGGTGGAATCGGATGTGAGAGGAATAACTGGGGTTGATCTATTTGGAACCACAGATGCAGTGGTGAAACATGTACTAGAGGTACTTATCTTTACAGCCAGGGGCTGGATATGGGCTGTCATCTTGGGAAAGTCACAATATGCTGTTCATTTATTTATTCCTTCAACAGATATTTACAGAGTGCTTATTAAATGCCAGGTACTGTTTGAGGTACTAGAAATCAAATTGTGAGTGAACCAACAGAGAAATGAAGCTTATGTGCCACCTGAGAGAGTCCTATTACTTTATAAACCCAGGGGGGAAAGGGAGAAAGCCAGGCACAGACTTCATTACCATCCCAAAGCAGAGCGCATTCTCAAGGTTTCTGTAAGGCAGAGTGGCTTGATTCATGGATTTGCTTTGAATAATGGCTATAAAGATGTTTTAGAAGAACCACTCTTTCTACAGGGTCATGATCGTGGAGTAAATTGGGCTGCCTTCCACCCCACCATGCCCCTTATCGTATCTGGGGCAGATGACCGTCAAGTGAAGATCTGGCGCATGAATGGTGAGTGAGCAGGTTACGTTATCACCATATCTAAGAAATTGACTGCCAGCCAGCAAGGTAAAGTTAGCCAGGTCTTCTGAACTCTGACCTATTTTCCTACCTTAGGTGATTAATGGTAATCCTAGGAGCATAGAAATTGCCCCTGTTCCTTTTTTCCTCCTGCTTTTTAAAAATTGAGGTGAAATATGCAAGTGAAATATATCATCTTTACTATTTTTATGTGTACAGTTAAGTGGTAATAAACATATTTATATTCTGTTTTTCTCCATTTCCTCCTTCACCTTCCTTCCTATTCTACTCTCTATCTTAATAATATCCACTTTTTAACTTTCACATATGAGTGAAAACATGCATTATTTGTCTGTTTGTTCTTGCCTTCACTTAATATAATGCCCTCCAGTTCTATCTATTTTTCTGCAAGTAACAGGATTTCATTCTTTTTTATGACTGAATAATATTCCATTGTGTGTGTGTGTAATTTTCATTACACACATGAAATTTTCTTTATTCATTCATCCCTTGATGAGCACTTAAGTTGATTCTGTATTTTGGCTATGGTGAATAGTGCTGCAATAAACGTGGGAATTCACATACTGCTTTGATACGTTGATTTCCTTTATTTGGATATATACCCAGTAGTGGAATTGCTGGATCATATGGTAGTTATATTTTTAGTTTGTTTTTGTTTTTTTGAGACGGAGTTTTTGCTCTTGTTGCCCAAGATGGAGTGCAATGGCACGATCTCGGCTTACTGCAACCTCTCCTCCCGGGTTCAAGTGATTCTCCTGCCTCAGCTTCCCAGGTAGCTGGGATTATAGGCGCCCGTCACCACACCTAGCTAATTTTTGTATTTTAGTAGAGACAAGTTTTCTATATGTTGGTCAGGTTGGTCTCGAGCTCCCAACCTCAGGTGATCTGCCCACCTTGGCCTCCCAAAATGCTGGGATAACAGGCGTGAACCACCGCACCCAGCCTCTATTTTTAGTTTTTTGAGGAACCTCCATACTTTTCTCCATTGTGACAGTACTAATTTACATTCTCACCAGCAGTGTAGGAGGGTTCCCCTTTCTCCATATCCTCTCCAGCACCTGTTATTGCCTCTCTTTTTGATACAAGCAGTTTTGCCTGTGGTGAAATAATATCTCATTGTGGATTTGATTTGCATGTCTTTTTTTCTATGTAAAATATGTATATATATATATATATACACACACACACATACATAGAATATGTATATATATACACACATACATAGAATATGTATATATATATACACACATAGAATATGTATATATATATACACACATAGAATATGTATATATACACACACACATAGAATATGTATATATATACACACATAGAATATGTATATATATACACACATAGAATATATATATATGTATATATATATTTTTTTCTATGTATGTGTATATATATATATACATATTTTTTTTCCAGCCTCTATGTTAAGGACACATTGATTTGCACTTCTCTGATAATTAGTTATGAGCATTTTGCTCAGACCAATGCCCTGGGGCATTTCCCTAATGTTTTTTTCCAGTAGTTTTGTAGTTTCCAGTATTAGATTTAAGTCTTTAATCCTTTTTGATTTGATTTTTGTGTGGTGAGAGATAGGAGTTACATTCTTCTGCATATAGTTACCCAGTTTTCCCAACACTTTAGTGAACAGACTCTCCTTTCGCCATTGTATGTTCTTGGCACCTTGTTAAACATGAGTTGGCTGTCTGGGTCCTCTATTCTGTTCCATTGGTCTATGTGTCTGTTTCTATGCCAGTACCACACTATTTTGGTTACTCTAACTTTGTACTAAATTTTCAAGTCAGGTAGTGTGATGCCTCCAGCTTTGTTCCTTTTGCTCCGAATTGCTGTGGCTATTTGGGGTCTCTTGTGGTGCCATATAAATTTTAGAATTTCTTCTTCTGTTTCTGTGAAGAATGTCCTTGATATTTTGATGGGGATTACAATAAATCTGTAAATTACTTTGGGTAGTAATTTACCCTGTCATTTTTACAATATTCTTTCAACCCACAGCATGGAATATCTTTCCATTTTGGGGGATCCTATTCAATTTATTTCATCAGAGTTTTGTAGTTTTCTTTGTATGGCTCTTTCATGTCTTTGGTTAGAGTGATTCTTGGGCATTTTATATTTTTTGTAGTTTGTAGTTACTATAAATGGGATTTATTTCTTGATTTTTTTTCAGATTGTTCACTGTTGGCATATATAAATGCTACTGATTTTTGAGACAGGGTTTCACTCTGTCACCCTGGCTGGAGTGCGCTTTCTCAATTTTGGCTCACTGCAACCTCCCCTTCCCAGGTTCAATCGATTCTTATACTTCAGCTTCCCAAGTAGCTAGGACTACAGGTGTGCAAGATCACACCTGGCTAAGTTTTGTATTTTCAGTAGAGATGGAGTTTTGCCATGTTGGCCAGGCTGGTCTCAAACTCTTGACCTCAAATAATCCTCCCGCCTCGGCCTCCCAAAGTGCTGGGATTACAGGTGTGAGCCACTGCACCTGGCCATGCTACTGATTTTTGTATGTTGATTTCGTATCCTGCAGCTTGACTGAATTTATTACTTTTAACAGTTTTTTGGTTGAGTCTTAGGTTTTTCTAAGTATACGATAATGTCATCTGTGAACAAGGGTAATTTTTCCAATTTGGTTACCCTTTATTTATTTCTCATACCTACTTCATCTGGCCAGGACGTCTAGTGTTATGTTGAATAAAAGTGATAAAAGTGGGTATCCTTGCCTTCTCATCCATAGAGAAAAGGCCTTCAATTTTTTCCCATTCTGTATAATGTTAGTTGTAGGTTTATCATATATGGTCTTTATTATTTTGATGTATGTTTTTTCTGTACCCATATTGATCATAGCTTTTATTATAAAGGGATGTTGAATTTTATCTAATGTTTTTTCAGGATCTGTTGAACTATTAAATGGTTTTTGGTTTTGACTCTTAAAAGGATGTATCATGTTAATTGATGTATATATGTTGAACCATTCTTTTGTCCCTTAAGTGAATCCCACTTGATCTTAGTGAATGATCTTTTCAGTATGCCACTGAATTTGGTTTGCTAGTAATTTGTTGAGGATTTTTGCGTCTGTGTTCTTTACCAGTGATACTGGCTTGTAGTTTGCCTTTTTTGTGGTGTCCTTGTCTGATTTTATTATCAGAGTAATGCTGGCCTTATAGCATGAGTTTGAAAATCTTCCTTCCTCGTCCTTTTTTAATTTTTTTTTTTATTTTTTTTGAGACGGGGTCTCACTCTGTCGCCCAGGCTGGAGTGCAGTGGCGCAATCTTGGCTCACTGCAACCTCCCTACCCCACCCCCACCCGGTTCCAGCGATTCTCCTGCCTCAGCCTCCTAAGCCAGGTACCTGCCACCGCACCCAGCTAATTTTTGTATTTTAGTAGAGATGGGGTTTCACCATCTTGTCCAGGCAGGTCTTGAACTCTTGACCTTATGATCCACCTGCCTCAGCCTCCCAGAGTGCTGGAATTATAGGCATGAGCCACTGCGTCTGGCCCTATTTTTTTTTTTTTTTTAAGAGTTTGAATAGGATTGGCATTCATTCTTTAAATGTTTGGTAGAAGTCATCAGTAAAGCAGTCCAGTCCTGGGCTTTTCTTTGATGGGAAAATTTTATTAAGGCTTTGACCTAGGCACTGTTTATTGGTTTATAGTGGTTTTTATTTTTTATCATGGTTCAATTTTTTTTTTTTTTTTTTTTTTTTTTTGAGGTGGAGACTCACTTGGTTGCCCAGACTGGAGTGCAGTGGAGTGATCCCAGCTCACTTCAGCCTCAACCTCCTGGATTCAAACAATTCTCTTGCCTCAGCCTCCTTAGTAGCTGGGACTACAGGCTGTGCCACCATACCCAGCTAATTTTTGTGTTTTTAGTAGAGATGGGGTTTTGCCATGTTGGCCAGGCTGGTCTTGAATTCCTAACCTCAAGTAATCCACCTGTCTTGGCCTCCCAAAGTGCTGGGATTACAGGTGTGAGCCATCATGCCTGGCCTCATGGTTTAGTCTTTATAGTTTGTATGTGTCCAGGAGTTTATCCATTTCTCGTACGTTTTCCAGTATGTTGGCATGTCATTCTTGTAATAGTTTCTTACGTTTCTTTATATTTCTGAGGTCTCCGTTGTGTTTCCTTCCTTGTTTCTGATTTTATTTATTTGGATCTTCTCTCCTTTTTCCTTAGTTGGTCTAGCTAACATTTTGTTGATATTATCTTTTAAAAAGAAGTGTTTCATTTCATTGATAGTCTGCATTTTTTTAGTCTCAATTTTTATTTCTGCTCTGATCTTTATTATTCCTTTTCTTCTACTTATTTGGGGTTTGGCTTGTTCTTGATTTTCCAGGTTCTTGAGGTGCATCATTAGATTGTTCGTTTGTAGTCTTTTTTTTTTTTTGACATATGTGTTTTTTATTATAAACTTCATTCTTAGTACTGCTTTTGTCATACCACATAAATTTTGATACATTGTATTGACATTTTCATTTGTTTCAGGCAATTCTTAAATTTCCTTCTTAATTTCTTCATTGAGACATTGCTCTTTCAGGAACATGTTGTTTCATTTATATGTGTTTATATTTTCTGAAATTCCTCTTGTTATTGATTTCTAGTTTTATTCTATTGTATTCAAAAAGGATGCTTAATATAATGTCTATTTTTTTACAATTTTTTCAAGCTTGTTTTGTGGCCTAAAGTATAGGATATTCTGGAGAATGTTCCATGTGCTGATGAAAAGAATACGTATTCTGTAGCCATTGGGTGAAATGTTCAGTAAATTTCAATTAGCCCTATTAGATCTAGTGTGTAGTTTAACTCCACTGTTTCTTTGTTGATTTTCTGTCTTGATGATCTGTTTGTTTTTGAGAGTGGGGTATTAACTCTTATTATTATATTGTAGTCTATGTATCTCCTTTTGGATCTGTATTTGCTTTATATACTTGGGAGCTTTGGTGTTAGGTACACAGATATTTATGATTGTTATTTCCTCTTGCTGAATTGACCCCTTCATCATTATATAGTTACCTTCTTTGTCTCTTTTTATAATCTTATGTTTGGTAGTCTGGTTTATCTGATATAAGTATAGCTAACCCTGCTCGTTTTTGGTTTCCAGTTTCATAGAATGTCTTCCACCCCTTCACTTTCAGTTTGTGTGTGTCTGTGTAGGTGAAATGGGTTTCTTGAGGCCAACATATAGTTAGGTCTTCTCTCCTTATCCATTTAGCCACTCTATGCATTTTTCTTTTCGCTTCTTTTCTTTTTTCTTTTCTCTTTTCGTTTCTTTTCTTTTTTGAGACAAGAGTCTCACCTGTCACCAGGCTGGAGTGCAGTGGCACGACCTCGGCTCACTGCAACTTCTGCCTCCTAGGCTCAAGCGATTCTTCTGCCTCGGCCTCTCAAGTAGCTGGGACTACAGGTGCACGCCACCACGCACAGCTAATTTTTCTATTTTTATTTTATTTGTTTATTTGTTTTGAGACGGAGTCTTGCTTTGTGGCTAGGCTGGAGTGCAGTGGCATGATCTTGGCTCACTGCAACCTCCGCCTCCTGGGTGCAAGTGATTCTCCTGCCTCAGCCTCCTGAGCAGCTGGGACTACAGGTGCGTGCCACCATGCCCAGCTAATTTTTTATATTTTTAGTAGAGACGGGGTTTCACCATGTTGGCCAGGATGGTCTCAATCTCTTGACCTCATGATCCGCCCTCCTTGGCCTCCCAAAGTGCTGGGATTACAGGTGTGAGCCACAAGCCCGGCAATTTTTCTATTTTAGTAGAGATGGGGTTTCACCATGTTGGCCAGGATGGTCTCAATCTCTTGACCTCATTATCTGCCCACCTTGGCTTCCCAAAGTGCTGGAATTACAGGTGTGAACCACTGTACCTGGCCCTATGGCTTTTAATTGAAGAATTGAGAGCATTTACATTCAGTGATATTCTTCATAAGTAAGGACTTATTATTGCTGTTTTTTGCTTGTTTTCTGTATTTTTTCTTTTTTTTCAAGACTCCGCTCTTCCCTTTCTTACTGTCTTCTTTAGTGGTTAAGTGATTTTCTTTGCTAATCTGTCTTAATTTGATGCTTTTTATTTTTACTGAGTGTATTATAGGTTTTTGTGCTGTGATTACCATGAGATTCACAAGAAACATCTTATAAATAGAATAAGTTATTTTAAAGAGATGACGCTTATCTTAGATCACAAACACAAGAACAATAATAAAGGCAAAAATGCACTTAAAAATTACACATTTTAACTCCATTTCTGCCCCTGCCTTTTTGACTGTCTCTTAACAGGTTGCTATTGCTATTACTGTTTTTGATATATTTGTCTTTTGGGCTTCATAATGTTATAAGTGGATTGCACACCATTATAGTAATAGAGTATTCTGGGTTTGTCTATGAGCTTAATTTTACATCTTTGGTTTTGTATCTTGAAAAGTTTTCTTTTTGTACATTAGTGTTTTTTTCTTTCAGATTAAAGAACTACTTTTAGCACTTACTGTAAGATGGGTCTGGTGGTGGTAAATTCTCTCACCTTTTGTTCGTCTGGGGAAGACTATCTCTCCTTCATATTTGGAAAATAATCTTACTGGGTACAGTATTCTTAGATGTCAGGGTTTTTTTTTTTAACACTTTGAAGATATCATTCCACTCTCTTGGCCTGTATGGTTTCCATTGAGATATCTATTGCCAGACGAATTGGAGCTCCTTTTGTATGTTCTCTGCTTTTTTCCTCTTGTTTATTTTAGGATCCTTTCTTTGTCCTTGACTTTTGATAGTTTGACTTTTATATACCTTAGGGTAGTCTTACTTGGGTTGGATCTGTTTAGTGTTCTCAGGCCTTCCTGTACCTGGATATTTGGGTTGGATCTGTTTGGTATTCTCAGGCCTTCCTGTACCTGGATATTTCTTTCTTCATCAAGTTTTGGAAAGTTTTCTGTGATTATTTATTTGAATAAGCTTTTTAGCTTTGCTCTTGCTTAGTTCCCTCTTGAAAACCAGTCATTCTTAAATTTGGTCTTTTGAGGCAATTTTCTGTATTTTGTAGGAGGTCTTTGTTCCTTTTCATTCTTTTTTTTTTCCCTACTCTAAGTGTGTGTTTTTTTTTTGAGGTGGAGTCTTGCTCTGTTACCCAAGCTGGCGTGCAATGGCATGATCTTGGCTCACTGCAACCTCCGCCTCCCAGGTTCAAGCGATTCTCCTGCCTCAGCCTCCTGAGTAGCTGAGATTATAGGCATCTGCCATCCCACCCAGCTAATTTTGGCACTTTTAGTAGAAATTGGGTTTCACCATGTTGGCCAGGCTGGTCTCGAACTCCTGACCTCATGATCTGCCCGCCTCGGCTTCCCAAAGTGCTGGGATTACAGGTGTGAGCCACGGTGCCCGGCCTGATGGTATTTTTCAAATAGCCCGTCTTCAAGCTCACTGATTTTTTTCCTCTGCTTCATCCAGTCTGCTATTCAGAGCCTCTAATGAGCTCTTCATTTCAGCAAATATGTTTCTGTTTCAAGATTTCTGTTTGATTTATCTTCATTGTTTCAATCTCTTTGTTAAACTTCTCTGGTAATTTCTGAATTGCTTTTCAGCCATATCTTGAAGATCACTGAGTTTCCTCTAAACTACTAGTTTGAGTTATTGGTCAAAGAGATCACAAATTGCTGGCACTTTAGGGTCAGTCATTGTATTTTTGCTTTGTCCTTGTGGGTGGGGAGGTTATGGTTCCCCGTTTGCTGTTGTTTCTTCTGGGTATACACCTGTGTCTTTGTGTTGAAAGATTAGTTACTTATTCCAGTTTTCTCTGTTTGGCTTGCCTTTTTTTTTTTTTTTTTTTGGAGACAGAGTTTTGCTCTTGTTGCCCAGGCTGGAGTGCAATGGCATGATCTCTCACCGCAACCTCCGCCTCCCAGGTTCAAGCGATTCTGCCTCAGCCTCCCGAGTAGCTAGGATTATAGGCATGTGCCACCACACCTGGCTACTTTTGTATTTTTAGTAGAGATGGGGTTTCTCCATATTGGTCAGGCTGGTCTCGAGCTCCTGACCTCAGGTGATCCACCTGCCTCAACCTCCCAAAGTACTGAGATTACAGCTGTGAGCCACCGTGCCCAGCCAGGTTTTTATTGGATATACTTGCTTAGCAAATCTCTACTGCTAGGTCACTTCCTCCTTTTTGACTTCAGGTGACACCTTAAACACAGGTTCACATTGACTTTAGTAAATGACCAGAGCATTGTCTATGCTGAATGGAGGAGGTCCCAAAGGGGTTATCCCAGCAGTGTATCAAGGCTGGCAAGAGGTTCATGTATCAGGGAACTGTGGAACATACTTCCTGCAGTGGAATGCTGCTGAGCAGCCACTCTGATTTGGCATCTCCTTTGGCTAAGTAACAAAGCAGTTTCTAGGGCTGGATATGATAGTCCTGCCTCCCTACTTTCTCTCTGCCTGTCCTCAGGGATATTTCCCCTTTCAGGTAGTCGTGATGCCTCCCATGGGTTAAGTCAAGGTTAGGTCTCCTGCCAGGGCACCCAGGATTATGGGTAAGGTAGTTGACCACCTCAGTCTCACTTTTTCCAGTGTAGAAACCATGAGTTGTGGGGAGGGTCATTAAAGATGTGGAAGTTTGATTCTGTTACCAGCTGCTCAGAGTTTTTTCATCTCTCTGTGGCCCCAGGAACCGTGTCATTATCATATTTGAGTTCTGGGTTGTTGCTGATAAAAATCTCAGCCCTGTATATTTGTTTTGGGTTTTCTATGGAAGGGTGTGAAGCCAGCTTGCTTTTATACTGCTGTTTTGGAACTGGAAGTATTCCTCCTTTCCCTTTTTTCCTGTGGTGGTACCCTTATTTTGAGGAGTATGAATAGAATTCATCCATTCATTTGACAAATATTTACTGAGTACCTCCTTTTTACTGGACTTTGTTCAAGACTCTGAAGATATAGTGGTAACTAAAACAGATAAGACCCCTGTCTTAAGAAGCTCATATTTGTTCTAAAATGGCAACTCCTGAAGTGGCAGGTCCCTGAAAAAAAGAAAAAATAACAAAAATTAAAAGGGCAATTAGGACAGTTGTTATCAGGACAAATAAAACAGGATAAAAGAATGGAGAATGATGAAAAAGAGTTGTTTGGTTTTTTTGAGGCAGGGTCTTGCTCTGTTGCCCAGCGTGGAATTCAGTGGCGCAATTACAGCTCACTGCAGTCTTGAACCCCTGGGCTGGGGCAGTCCTCCCCCTCAGCCTCCTGAGTAGCTGGGACTACAAACGTGCACTACCATGTCCAGCTAATTCTTGTATTTTTTGTAGAGATGGGGTTTTATCATGTTGCCCAAGCTCATCTTGAACTTCTAGACTCAAGTGATGCCCCTACATTAGCCTCCCAAAGAACTGGGATTACAGGCATAAGCCACAATACCTGGCCAAGTGAAGAGGTGTTATAAGCAATAAGAAGGTCAGAATGAAAGAACCAAGATGTGTAAAGATTAAGAGACTTAAATGAAGAAGGTTGCCGTATTAGAAAGAAGTTGCTAATTTCGCATTCTGTAATAGTACTTAATTCTTAATTAAGAGGATGTTGTATCTCCAAATCCCAAAGTTATAGTAGTAGGGAATTGTGGTGATCTAATTATTTTTGTCCTTCAGAATCAAAGGCATGGGAGGTTGATACCTGCCGGGGCCATTACAACAATGTATCTTGTGCCGTCTTCCACCCTCGCCAAGAGTTGATCCTCAGCAATTCTGAGGACAAGAGTATTCGAGTCTGGGATATGTCTAAGCGGTACAGTAGTCATCAATGTTGTGTGAACTTTCTCTTACTGTCTCTTTTAAAATTAGATTGGAATACTTCTTTATGTCTCTCATCATCTTCAGCATGTAGACAAATCAAATCATACATTATGAAAATTTGAAGAAACCTAGAGATCAGTCAACATTTACAAATTTCTATCAGATAGAAATCTCCATTTGTATTATTTTTTGCCTCTAAATTTAAACATGTTTTCTTCTTCTCCCTTTCCCCAGTTCTGTAGCTAGAGAAGTAAGAAATACAGAATGAAAGCCATAAAATTATGCTGGGGAAATTGATATATTGTAATAATATGGTCAGTTTTGAAGTCTCTTCTTTTTGTTCCTTGGTAGAATTTATCGTGACTACTGTTCCTTAAGATATACTGTTTATGCTCCCTGATTTAAATTTTAATCAGCTTGCTGGCTTACCGTTTAATATTCTGGTGTAGAATGGGCTGAAGATTCCTAGGAAATTGATATTTTTCCTTTTGTGTGCCTTTTCTAGGACTGGGGTTCAGACTTTCCGCAGAGACCATGATCGTTTCTGGGTCCTAGCTGCTCATCCTAACCTTAACCTCTTTGCAGCAGGTAAGGGCCGTTTTCTCTCTTTTTTTTATTTGCTTTAATTCAAAGTTTGTAAGACTTGAAAGTAATTCTCTATTAGCTTTGTCTCTAGTAAATGTATAGTAGGATGACAAGAAGAAGGACTCTCAGAGCCATTGAGTTGAAGCATTTCTCCTTTTTTTCCCTCCATTTCATGTGTATATAAAATGATATGTGGTAAAAAATGCTTCAAAGAAAAATTAAGAGTAAGGGAGCGCTTTCTGCCATCTTTCTGCGCCGCCACAATGGTGCTCATGAATGTCCTGGCTGACGCTCTCAAGAGCATCAACAATGCCGAAAAGAGAGGCAAATGCCAGGTGCTTATTAGGCTATGCTCCAAAGTCATCGTCCGGTTTCTCACTGTGATGATGAAGTGTGGTTACATTGGCGGATTTGAAATCATGGGTGATCACAGAGCTGGGAAAATTGTTGTGAACCTCATAGGCAGTCTAAACAAGTGTGGAGTGATCAGCCCCAGATTTGATGTGCAACTCAAAGATGTAGAAAAATGGCAGAATAAACTGCTGCCATCCTGCCAGTTTGGTTTCATTGTACTGACAACCTCAGCTGGCATCATGGACCATGAAGAAGCAAGACAAAAACACAAGAGGGAAAATTCTGGGATTCTTTTTCTAAGGATATAATACGTATATTTACAAATAAAATGCCTCATGGAAAAAAAAGAGTAAGGGAGACAGAGATGGATGAGTGTGGGGACTGCTGCTTTATGTTGGGTGTTCAGAAAAGTGAAAGGGTGTAAGGCAATGAGAACAGCAAATGCAAGGACTATGATGTGAGAGGTGCTTAGCATGTCACCATCACATGCTAAGGACCATCAGAGAGGCCAGTTGGAGCACAGTGAGTAAGGGACTAAGTAATAGGTGAAGTCAGCCAGACTGTGTATTGTCTTCTACGCCATGGTTAGAACTTAAGATTTTACTCTGAATCAATGGAAAGCCATTGGAAGGTTTTGGGCAGGAAAGTGACATGATCTGGTTTATATTTGGAGAGCAGACAGGAGGAGGACAAGAGTGGAAAAGATTCTCTAAGGGATGATGACACTAGTAGAGAAAGAGCAAAACATTTTAAAAAAACAATCATAAAGGGTTTTTAACATTCAATTTTTCAGCAAATACTATTTATACTCTTTTTATATGCTAGAGACTGGGGAAAGATGGAAATTATAATTTCTGCTTTCAGGGAATTCATGTTATAATGTGGGTGATAGACCTAAATGGTTACAGTGCAGGATGATAAGTACTAAAATGGAGGTTTGTGCAAAGCATTAAGGAACACAGAAAAGGGCAGTGTGAATAGTGCCACTAAGTGTGGCAGTGTGACTAGTATTAGGAAAGGATTCACAGAGAATTATTTAAATAAAGATTCCAAGAATTGTGAGAATTTAGGCAAATAAGGAGTGCATTCAGTTGTCTTGTCTTTGTTTTTATTAATAGCATACAGATATAATCCTCATCCTTATATATCTCCAATTTCCAGGATTTTTTCTTGCCTACAGCTTATTCTTTCTTCTCTTCTACCTGACCCCTAGGCCATGATGGTGGTATGATTGTGTTTAAGCTGGAACGGGAACGGCCAGCCTATGCTGTTCATGGCAATATGCTACACTATGTCAAGGACCGATTCTTACGTCAGCTGGATTTCAACAGCTCCAAAGATGTAGCTGTGATGCAGTTGCGGAGGTAAATCAGACTTGTTTCTTTCCTCCAAACCCTCTTATCTGTCACCCAGATACAACTCCCACAAACAAGACTCTTCTTTTAAATGCTATTTTTTATTTCATATTCGGTCACAGATGGAATCCGCATTAGGTGAGCCTGCTCAGTTTAAACCCAATGAGTGAGGTAGGCAAGGAAGTGGTCATGAGTAGAATGATAGTTCCCTTGTTGAGAATGCTAGTGACCTTGTGGATGGGAGATTATTCCACCACAATTTGCTAGGTCTCTTGCAAACCAGAGGAAGTTTCTTGATAGAGAATGGCCCAAAATGGTAACAGAACGTTTTGCCTTTATTTGGCATTTCTTTTCTTTAACTCTCCATTGCTTTCCAGCAAAAAGCACACAGCTCTGAACCAGAGTATATGTCCCTCCAAACTCTTAATTCTGAAGATATTATAACCTCTAGGATGCCTGGCAAAAGGAACTGTCCTTTTGAAAAGCCAGCTGCATCAGCATGCTGAAACGTCCATGGTGGCAAACTTTGGCATGAGGTTTTGATAACCACCCTCTAGCATCACTACAATAAGAGAAAAAAATGGGTTTATGTGAGCACTCCAAGGGACAGGAGAAACCAGCCAGAGACAAATCACATTATGTTACTGTGTGGCGTCCACTGTAATTATGTGTAGGAATTTGTATCCAAGCAGACCCAGTCTCACTCAGTACAGTGAGTGCTAATTCTACCTTCTGTTGCTTACTTTTTAAAACTGTTCAAAGCTGAGCTAGGGAAGTTCCCAAGCCTTAAAGAAAGGAAGAGAACACAGTATTTATTCATTTTTATTCCTGATTATAAAAGTGATGAGTATGTAATATAATGATTGGATAAGTAGGTATGAGGGTGATTCCTTTCTTCCTTCTATTCTTATGCCTCTTCCCTGTTTTCTCCTTTTTCTATATATATCTCTAGTGGTTCCAAGTTTCCAGTGTTCAATATGTCATACAATCCAGCAGAAAATGCAGTCCTGCTTTGTACCGTAAGTAACCTGTGGCGTCCTCCTAGGTTCTCCCCATTTTTCCCATAGGTTTCTTTCTTTCTTTTTCTTTTCATTTTTTTTTTTTTTTTTTTTTTTTTTTTTTCTCTTCTGGTAGGGCGGTGATGTCCTGAGAACACAGGTTTCTTTCTTATGCCTTTAGGGAAACTTTAATGGCTTCTTAGAAGCTATATAATGGTCATTTTGTGAGAGCTGACACAGTGATCACTTAGAGACTCAAATCAAGTAGGTTTCAGTTGTCATAAACATATTGAGCATTTGTGAACTGCCTATCTTTCATGAAGCTGAACTTAATGGAGCATCAGGATGAATGATCCAGATCACTAGAAATAATTTGAGAGAACATTTAGACTCTTTATATCCTATGGAAAGAAAACGGTTACCTTGATCCCTTCCTTTGAGTGAAAATAGAAGAACTATGATTTTGAGAGGGAGTTCGTGTCAGTGGGTTTGGCTTCAGAATCATCAGAGTCCTCTCTGTTTCTTGTAACAGAATTTGAAAAAAAAAAAAAAAGGAAATGACATTCTAATTTTAGTGCCCTGGTGGCCAAGTTAAAAGGAATGAAGTTATGTGTCTTTCCTCATATAACTATATTATCTAATCTGTTCTTCTTTAATACTTAGCAGTCCCATATTCTGACAGTTTTCTTTTGTTTTTTCTTTTTCTTCTTTTTCCAATAAGCAGTTGTATTCCTATAGTGTCTTTTCTTTGATATCTTTTTTTTTTCTTTCCAGCAGGTGAGTACTCAGTTGATGAGTACTCAGGGTAGGGCACCAGAATATCAGGGTCCTAGTCTGTTAATTCGTGGATTAGAGAGCAATTCTTACTTTCATTCAAATAATATCTGCATCTTTGGAAGAAAAAGAAAATAAAGTGACACCAGTGCCTAGTCGTTTGGCAGAGAGCCCTGTAATTCTTAGATGTAGAAACAGTCAAATGCCCTCTGGGTGAAGAGTAAGAAAAGTATGGTTTCAGATTGCTGTCTGTGCAATCCATTGGATCTGTTTTCTCTGTCAGAGTAAACTGGAAAACTGGTGTCTTGGGTGCTTCTCACTAACATTTTAATTTCCCCTTCTACAGAGAGCCAGCAATTTAGAGAATAGTACCTATGACCTGTACACCATCCCTAAGGATGCTGACTCCCAGAATCCTGATGGTAGGTATTCTTTTTGTCTACCCCACTCTGCTTCCAGCTCTCTTCACCCACATCGTCTCTCCTCTTCAAGTTTTTCACATTCCATCCCCAAGCCATGGCCACATCACTCATGTCTGTTGGCAGGTGCTGCTGACAATTGCATCAGAGGCGACCATGGTGTGAAATATTCATGTTCCTCCTCCATTTTATTACCCTAGCTAGATATATATATTTTATAATTTGGTTATTAGAAACTCTCCATTTTCTCTTTCAGCACAGCATGTTATCCTAGTTTATTGTCAGTTGATATGACTTTCACCCTGGTAGTTTCATTTATTTAAAAATGTGGTTCCAATCTTACAATGTCTCACCCAGGGACTAGGGATTTATACTTCCCCATCCACATCCAGATTCGATCTGCTTCCTTTTGCATGTCAAAAAGATGAGGCTGCTAACAGCCCCACACCCCACCTGGGATCCCAGGATCCAGCTGAGACTCCTGCCTACCTCTTCCATCACCACCATCCCTTGTTGATGTCCTTGTGACTAGAACTTGCTGACAAAACATTCTCAGAATGGATTTGACTGTTGCCTAGGCGCCTTTCAGTGCACTTCCTCCAGCAGGTTTATGGCTAGTACCAGGTCAAAGATTTATTCTGCAGATCCCTACTCTTACTGGCATACCTTCATATTTTGATGCCATCAGAAGATTCCTGAGAAATAATTTGCTAGTTCTGTTTCTTTTGTGGGTGCCTCTGGGTTATCATTGTTGCTAATCGATTTCCTCTCTTTTAAATGTATTAATAGTGAAAGAAAGAAAATATATTTGTATCTGGTATTTATAAGTCAAATTCTCCCTTATAATTCAGTTAAGCCATTTCTGACTAAATCTTATGATTTGGTACTCTCAACTCAGCCCTTTGCTTTTTTTTCCTGTCTGTGTTTACAATTAATAGAATTTAAAATATTTTGTTTTATTACCGCTTTTATTTTCTGTACTTCATTTTTTGAGAGAATTAATAAAGGTGCAGCCCATGGTGGGCAACAGAGATGGGCTTGAATATTGCAGTTTCCTGGCCCCTGGAAAATAGGAGTGTTGGCTTTGATAATGATTACTTTTGTAAATTGCCTACCATTCCAGATGCCAGGGGCAAGACTGGCCAGTATGTTCTGTCCAGTTTTCTGCTGGTGTCATACATAAATGAGTATTTTGATGCACCCTTCTATTTATCCTTCTACAAGTTTCCCAGAGAATGGAGTGTCCATTTCAAAATTTTAATAAGCCATTGAACTGAGAAACATTTTGTAACTCTCTTCAGGGTGATAAGAATGGTCAATTGACATTTACAGAGCAACAGCTTGGTTCTAAATACTGCCTAGCACTAAGCTCTCTTGTCAAGATTGAGTTGGGAGTGCTCTGCCCCACCCTGCCCTACTAGGAAGTCTACATTTGCATGTTAAAAGCAGCTGAGCAGCTGCATCCTGGGGAGGGGGTCCTATGACACAGGCTTGCTTTGCCGCAGCTTGGCCAGGGAGGCCCTGCTCGTTAGCTTGATGGAGTGTGCTGTCTCCCAAGATGGGCGGCCCTTCTGCCAGTACATGATGTTGGCTGATATGCAGCCACTTGGCCTAGAGAAAAGAGCCTTGGCAGAGGTGGTGGTTGGTGTTTGGAGGGGACTGGTGGGGAAAAGTCACTCAACAATAGCCCCAGGTTATGGCTGAATTCGTTAGGAAGCAGCTCAACTGGCAAAGCCAAGATGGCATCCAGCAAGACTGGCAGCTTCATGGCATCCAACTATGTCACCTGCCAGTGACTCACCACATGCTCCCACCCTTTGGTTTTGTTCTTCTCAGCCCCTGAAGGGAAACGATCCTCAGGCCTGACAGCCGTTTGGGTCGCTCGAAATCGATTTGCTGTCCTAGATCGGATGCATTCGGTGAGTTAAGACTAAAAGCAGAAACTAATTTGAGGAGTGTGGTGGCAATGGCCTGTGTATTGCAGAATAAAGACCATTGTTTTTTCTGCTCTCCCTTGGGCAGCCATGATTCTCATACGTTGGCTCTACTTTTGTCTCTAGCCCTACACTAAGCCCTCTTGGGGGAAAGGGATTAAAACTGATTTGATTGTGTTGATGATCACTGTGGCTCTGGGTGTAAGAACCAAGCTAAAGTCACTCCTGACTACAGGAGCCCAGAATGCATCAAATCTGAAGTGAGTGGGCTGGATGAGGAGATCTCTCTCCTTGTTCTGCTACCTCCATTGTTACTTGAAATGTAATAGGTCCAGCACAAGATAAAACACTCTGAAGAAAATATTTAATAAAATGTAAGCCCCAGAAGCATTGTTTTCTCTCTCTGGTGATTGAGGAATTCAGACTTTAGTTGGACTTCTCAGGATGTTTCAGTTGGAGGAGAAAAAAAGATGCATTAAAGCTCTTAGAGAAGATCTTGGTTGAAGTGGTCTGTCTGCAGTGGTCATTGACATGGACAGGACAAAAAATACTTAGTTTATTGAAGCTAAGGAAAAGTTGCTGAGACACTTCCTCAGTTGCCATCATCATCTATAAAGACTTATTCTCTTAACCCCATCTTTAATACTTATTTCAGCTTCTGATCAAGAATCTGAAGAATGAGATCACCAAAAAGGTACAGGTGCCCAACTGTGATGAGATCTTCTATGCTGGCACAGGCAACCTCCTGCTTCGAGATGCGGACTCTATCACGCTGTTCGATGTACAGCAGAAGCGGTAACATATCAGGTGCCCCTAAGCAGACAGCCAGTAGTTGGGGAGAGTGGACAGCTTTAGTGGAAACCTTTTTTCCCCAAGTGAGTTTGTCTTGTGGCTTGGCCACTTTGTGTGCTCCAAGACTCTTTCTAGTAACTTCTTCCCTTCTGTGATCACTCTCCATCCTGCATGTCCACTCTAGCATTACGGCAAGAGTCTTGGTTATTTATCTGTTTTTCCAGTACTTACCTGAACAAAGAGTGTTCTCAGGGCTTAGGATGAGAGAGAGACAGATTATAATAACATAAAGGAGCTTACAGTCCAGTGGTGAAATAGACATATACAGATTCCCTAATAATACAAGGAAATGAGGGACCAGGGGTTGAGGAAGGGAAAAGTGCACGATGTCAGCTGAAATGTTTAAGTCACTGAGTTACTATGTAGCAATTACATTAAATATTTTATGTAATTAGTATTACATTAAGAAATTGGGGTTTCCATTAATTAGAGGGTGCAACTGATGTAGATCATAGCTTGAGGCAAGGGAAGTAGATCCATTCACATTTGCACATCTCTCTCTGTCTCAGGACCCTGGCATCTGTGAAGATTTCTAAAGTGAAATATGTTATCTGGTCAGCAGACATGTCACATGTAGCACTACTAGCCAAACATGGTGAGTCTTCATTATATCCGTCCTGATTTAGAAACCAGTCCCTCCTACCCTCATCCCTGCCAGTCTACGGCACTTACCCTATCCAACAGAACACTCATGCCCTTTGCCTCTTACAGCCATTGTGATCTGTAACCGAAAACTGGATGCTTTATGTAACATTCATGAGAACATTCGTGTCAAGAGTGGGGCCTGGGATGAGAGTGGGGTATTTATCTATACCACAAGCAACCACATCAAATATGCTGTCACCACTGGGTAAGTGAATTATCTGGGATACAGAATGGGAGAAGGCTGCTTCCTGAAATTACTGTCCTATCTTGAGATATAACTGAAGTTCTTCATAAACTTTCTTCATGGAAAAGCCTTACCTGGCATATATGTGCTAGGGGCATCAGAACATTCTTTTTTCAACTTTTTTAAAATTGAGAAATCTAAAACAAATGTAGACAATTACATTAAAAAATGTATAGAATAACAAATAAGTTATGTAGCAAACATCAGCATAACTACCACCCAAGTCAAGAAATAGAACAGTTCTGGCACCCCAGAAGCCCTTTGCCAGGTGGTCCTTATTGATCTCAACCCTCCCTGTTTCCACCAAAAATAACTAGTTTTTACAATAATTTCTTCCTTGCTTTTCTTTGTAATTTTACTGCCCTGTGTTTCTTAATATGATTTAGTTTTGCCTGGTTTTGCCTTCACATAAATCATACTGAATATATTATTTCATATTTTGCTCAATACTTTGTAAGATTCATCCATCTTACAGTCTCGATGTATTTATTTTCATTTTTGTATAATTACATGATTATACCACAGTTTGTCAGTTCTACTCTTTTAAAGAATGTTTGAGTAAATTCTAGTTTTTGGCTAGTATGAATAATGCTCTTAAACATTCTTTTACATGTTTTGTGGTGTACATGTACCTACATTTCTCTAGAGTGTATAGTGTAGACCCAGAATAGAATTGTTAGGCCATAGAGAAAGCATATCTTCACATTTATTAGGCAATGTGAAACTGCTTTTTTTTTTTTTTTTTTGAGCGGAGTCTCTCTCTGTTACCCAGGCTGGAGTGCAGTGGAGCAATCTCAGCTCACTGCAACCTCTGCCTCCCAGGTTCAAGCAATTCTTCTGCCTCAGCCTCCAGAGTAGCTGGGATTATAGGCCTGCACCACCACGCCCAGCTAATTTTTGTATTTTTAGTAGAGATGGGGTTTCACCATGTTGGTCAGGCTGGTTTCAAACTCTGGACCTTGTGATCTGCCCACCTTGGCCTCCCAAAGTGCTGGGATTACAGGCATGAGCCACTGCGCCCGGCCGTAAAACTGCTTTTCAAAGTGGTTGTACTAAGTTGCATGCCCACCAGTTTGGTATAAAAATTTCCTTTCGGGCCGGGTGTGGTGGCTCACGCCTGTAATCCCAGCATTTTGGGAAGCCAAGGCAGGCGGATCACCTGTGGTCAGGAGTTCAAGGCCAACCTGACCAACATGGAGAAACCCCATCTCTACTAAAAATACAAAAAAATTAGCTGGGTGTGTTGGCACATGCCTGTAATCCCAGCTACTCGGGAGGCTGAGGCAGGAGAAGCACTTGAACCCAGGAGGCACAGGTTGCAGTAAGTTGAGATCACACTCTTGCACTCGCCTGGGCAACAAGAGCAAAACTCCATCTCAAAAAAAAAAAAAAAAAGAAATTTCCTTTCTTGTCTTCCTTACCAACACTTGATTTGGTGAGACTTATTTTTGTCCATCTGTAATGGTATCTCCTTGTAATTTTGTTGTGCTGTTTTCTGTTTCCTAATGAGATTCAGCACCTTTTCATCTGGCCATCCAGTAGGATTTCCTCTTATGTGAGTTCTATTCAAATCTTTATCTTATATTGTCTTTCTTTTTCTTAATTTGCATGATTTCTTTTTCTTTTTCTTTTTTTCTTCTTTTGAGACAGGGTCTTGCTCCATTGCCAGGCTGGAGTGCAGTGGCGCAATCTTGGCTCACTGCAATCTCTGCCTCCTGGGTTCGAGTGATTCCCCTGCCTTAGTCTCCCGAGTAGCTGGGACTACAGGCATGCACCACCACGCCCAGCTAATTTTTTTTTGTATTTTAGTAGAGATGGGATTTCACCAGGTTGGCCAAGATGGTCTCGATTTCCTAACCTCGTGATACGCCCGCCATGGCCTCCCAAAGTGCTAGGATTACAGGCATGAGCCACCGAATCCAGCCAATTTGTATGATTTATTTATACATTTGGATCGTCACTCCTTTGTCAGGGCTACATGTTGCACATATCAACATCTCCTCTTTTGTAGCATGTCTTCTGATTTTCTTTATAGTATCCTTTAATGAACAATCATAATTTTAATGTAGCTGAGTTTATGAATCTTTATCTTTTATGGATATTAGGTTTCATCCTATATTAAAAATCTTTATTGACTTCCAAATCATAAAGGCATTCTTCTGTATTCTCTTGTAAAAACATTGTAACTTTGCTTTTTATATCTAGGTCTATAATCTACCTAATGTTGATTGTTATGTATGGTATGAGGTATAGGAAGCTCCATCCCACTTTTTCATAAGGACACTCAGTTTGGCCCAGCAGCATTATTGAAAAGACCACTCTTTCTCCATTGTTCTGCAGTTGCATCTTTGTCATACATGAATCGTGTTTTCAAAAATGCAAGGATCTATGGTCTGTTTGTCTGTCTACTCTAATTCCACACTGTCTTAAATAATGTAGCTTTATGATAAATCTTCACATCTGGTAAAACACTTCCTCTGATCTTTCCCATTTTGTTTATTTTTTTTAAGTTGTTAGGGTATTTTCAAGTAAATTTTGCCTTTTCACGTAAGTTTTTTGTTGTTGTTTTTTGTTTTGCTATGGAGTCTCGCTCTGTTGCCCAGGCTGGAGTGCAGTGGCATAATCTTGGCTCACTGCAACCTCTGCCTCCCAGGTTCAAGTGATTCTCCTGCCTCACCCGCCTGAGTAGCTGGTATTGCATGCCATCACACCCAGCTAATTTTTGTATTTTGAGTAAAGACTGGGTTTCACCATATAGGCCAGGCTGGTCTCAAACTCCTGACCTCAATCAGTCCTCCCGCCTCGGCCTCCCAAAGTGCTAGGATTATAGGCATCAGCCACGTTGCCTGGCCCTTCGCATAAGTTTTATAATTAACTTGTGAAATTCCACACAAAAATGTTTGTGATTTCATTTGGAATTGCATTGAATCTGTATATCACTTTGGGGGATAACTGCCATCTTTACAGTCCTTACAGTGTAAATTTCCTAATCTGTGAACTTGGTATAGCAGCTCTTTATTCGTTTAGGTCTTCTGAAACATCCTTCAATAAAGTTTTATAGTTTTCTCTATAGAGATCTTGTATTTCTTTGGTTAGATTTATTAGACACTTCACGGTTTTAAAATTGTTTGTAGATGGATAATATCCATCTAAAATTTTAATTTTCTAATTTTGTTGATATTTAGAAACAATTCAATTTAAAAACAATAAAATCAATTTAAAATTGATTTTATTTTAAGGAATCTTGCTAGACTTTTATTAATTCTAGGACTTATTTGTATTTTCTTTACAGATAATCATAGTATCTGTGGGTAATGAAAATTTAGTTTCTTCTTGCAAGTACTTATCTATTACTATATTTTTCTTGTCTTACTGCACTGACTAGGATCTCCAGCAATGTTGAATTAACATGATGACAGCAGATATTCTTGTCTTATTCCTAATATAAAGGGTAAACTTTCAGTGTGTTAGAATTATGTAAGCTTTCAGTAGACTTTTTAATGGCTCTCCCTTCTCTGTGAAGAAATTTTGCCATTTCTTTTTGCTAAGAGGTTTTTATCTTGAATGGATGTTGAATTTAATTAATGTATTTCTATTTATTAATTTAATTTATTTATTTTTGGAAGAGAGTCTCACTCTGTTGTCCATTGTATAGTGGCACAATCCTGGCTTACTGCAACAGCTGCCTCCTGGGCTCAAGTTATCCTCTCAACTCAGCCTCCCAAGCAGCTGGGACTACAGGCATGTGTAAGCATGCCCAGCTAATTTTTGTATTTTTTGTAGCGATGGGGTTTTGCGGTGTTTCCCAGGCTGGTCTCGAACTCCTGGGCTCAAGCGATCAGCCTGCTTTGGCCTCCCAGAGTACTGGGATTACAACCATGAGCCACCATGACCGGCCCAAATGTTGAATTTTATTAAATACCTTTTCTGCATATACAGGTTGAGTATCCCTTACCTGACATGCTAGAAAGCAGAAGTATTTTATATTTCAAATTTTTTTCTAATTTTGAAATATTTGCATTACTGATTGAACATCCACATCCAAAAATCTGAAATGCAAACTGTTCGGACGAGCAATTCCTTTGAGTGTCATTTCAGTGCTCAGTTTTGGATTTTGGAGCATTTCAGATTTCCTGTTTGGGATGCTCAACCTGCATTGAGGTAGTCACACAATTTTTCTCCTTTCATTGATTAATGTAGTGAATTCAATTGTTTTTTTAATTTTTTTTTTTTTTTGAGACAGAGTCTCACTCCAGGCTGGAGTGTAGTGGCATGATCTCAGCTGACTGCAACCTCCACCTCCCAGGTTCAAGCAGTTCTTGTGCCTCAGTCTCCCAAGTAGGTGGGATTACAGGTGTGAGCCACTACACCTGGCTAATTTTTAAAATTTTTAGTAGGGATGGGATTTCGCCATGTTGGTCAGGTTGGTCTCTAACTCTTGACCTCAGGTGATCTGCCTGCCTCAGCCTCCCAAAGTGCTGGGATTATAGGTTTGAGCCACTGTGCTCGGCTGATTTTTTATAAATCTTAAATCAATGTTATATTCCTGATATAAACCTAACTTGGACTTGATATTTTTACCCTTTTTAATATTGCTAGTTTTAGGTTGTTAATATTTTGCTTCTGATTTTCACATATTTATAAGTGAGAGTACTGATAATTTTCCCCCTTTTTTTCTGTCCTTATTAGGTTTTAGTATCAAGGTTGTGTAAATTTCATAAAGCAAGCAAAATAATGTATCTTTTTCTGTTCTCTCAATGAGTTTGCATAAGATGGAAATTAATTCTTCCTTAAATGTTGGTTAGAATTTGCCCTTGAAGTCATATGGACATAGGACTTTCTCTATGGGAGGATTTAAAAAATCTGATTCAGTTTCTTAAGCTATTATAGGACTGTAGATGTTTCCTATTTCTTTTTGAGTCAACTTTGGCAAATTTTATTTTTTAGGGGTTTGATCCTTCTGTTTTTTTTATTTTTATTTTTTGAGTTGGAGTCTCACTCTGTTAGCCAGGGTGGAAGGCAGTGGTGCAATCTCGGCTTACTGCAACCTCCGCCTCCCAGGCTCAAGTGATTCTCCTGCCTAAGCCTCCCGAGTAGCTGGGATTACAGATGTGCACCACCACGCCTGGCTAATTTTTGTATTTTGCGTAGAGACAGGGTTTCACCATGTTGGCCAGACTGGTCTTGAACTCCTGGTCTCATGTGATCTGCCTGCCTTGGCCTCCCAAAGTGCTGGGATTACAGGTGTGAGCTACCATGCCCAGCCAGTTTGATCCTTTTTAAAAGTTACATCTTCATTCTGCAAGATCTGTAGTGATATCTTCTTTTTCATTCCTATATTTTTTTCTTTTAATTACCCTCATGAGAGGCTTATCAATTATCTTCAATGTTTGCCTTTTATTGAACTTCTCTATAGTATTTTTGTTTTCTATTTAATTTCTACTATTGGCTTTATTATTTTCTTCTAAGTACTTTGTTCTTTACTGTTTAAAAAGAACAGTAAAATTTTTGAGATGAGTGCTCGTTAATTTTTAGTCTCTCCTAATATATGCATGTAGAACCCAATAACTTTCAATATTTCTTCTAATATAGTCTATAAATTATCTGTCAAGCATTGCATTAGCTATATTGACAAACTTCAATTTGTAATCTATTTATTATTATCAGTTCAAAATGCTTTCTGTTTTCTATTATTTCTTTGTCAGAACTCCTCACTTCTACCTCTGTTCTACTTTCAGTTATAGCTTATAAAGAAGTTACTTGTCCATAGTCACCTACTGATTGTACATCAGAACTTGAGATTTAACTTTTAGGTCTGATTCCTATAACCATTGTCTGTTACTCGTCTTCTAGGATAATAGCATATAAAGAAAGATCATGCCATCTGCCCCACCATAGAAAGAATATGATAAATTTGGCATTTAGTTCTGCTGTCTTTTGAATCACTTCCCATCTATATCATTGTTCAAATGGCACTTGACAAAAGACTGTTTCCTAGGTTTGTTCCATTTCTTCACAGGATGGATTTTCCCTCTCACTTACTGAAAGTTGTGCCCTCTACCCTCTGTTCTTAGGGACCACGGGATCATTCGAACTCTGGATTTACCCATCTATGTCACACGGGTGAAGGGCAACAATGTATACTGCCTAGACAGGGAGTGTCGTCCCCGGGTACTCACCATTGATCCCACTGAATTCAAATTCAAGCTGGCCCTGATCAACAGAAAATATGATGAGGTATGAAGTGAGGTTGCAAACTAGAATGTTAAGAGAGGCGGCATTCTTTTTTTTTTTTTTTTTTTTTTCTTTTTTTGCCTGTAAGTGATGTCTACTTCTTGCCTGACCCCACCCCATATATCTAGGTACTGCACATGGTGAGGAATGCCAAACTAGTAGGCCAGTCTATTATTGCTTATCTCCAGAAGAAGGGCTATCCTGAAGTGGCACTGCATTTTGTCAAGGATGAGAAAACTCGCTTTAGTCTAGCACTGGAGTGTGGAAACATTGAGGTGAGAGGAATATGATCATCAGCCCCATATTGTCTTAGAAGTGAGAGGGTTAGAGTGGCATTGGAAGGGCATTCTGGGCTTGCTTCTTTAGCCAGAATAATGAAATTTGGGATTTTTTTAGTTGTTACGTGGAGCTATGTTCCTGTTGCTATTTGCCCCATCTCTACGTTTTCCTGCCTCTCTGCCACAGCATTTCTGTTTTTGTCAGCCTCAATTAGTCTGAATTCAGTAACTTCTAGGATGAAAGCAAGATGGCATGGAATTTGAAAATCTTATTATTTCCTTGACACTTGATCTTGCTGACTGGCTACTTAGATGAAAGAGTACCTAATAAGCGTTGGGGCTTAGAGTGAATAGACATTGTTTTTAAAGGGGAAAAGGGCTTGGGAAAACTCTTTTTCCAGTTCTGAACTTCTTCCTAGTAGTATTTCTTCTGTCTTTGCTAAAGCCCCATGGATCTTCAAACCTGGCAGGTAGGAAGTAAGGTAGCTAAGCAAGAACTGGCTCTATGGAATCAGAAACCACTGGGTGGTTTCGTTGTAAAAGTAAATTTCTAAGGAGGAGGATATGTTATGTGATTATTTCTATCCCTGTATCCAAAGGGGTCTTATGTGTTCACTGAATTTTCAATAGAATTAGACAAAAAGCTAGGAGTAATTGAAAGTATAGGACGTTCTTTGGGAAATTCATATAGAGGCAGATGCTTTGCAGAGTGCCTTCAACCTGTTAACATGACCCTGGGGATTCTTTAGATTGCTCTGGAAGCAGCCAAAGCACTGGATGACAAGAACTGCTGGGAAAAGCTGGGAGAAGTGGCCCTGCTGCAGGGGAACCACCAGATTGTGGAAATGTGCTATCAGCGTACCAAAAACTTTGACAAACTTTCCTTCCTGTATCTTATCACTGGCAACTTAGAAAAACTTCGCAAGATGATGAAGATTGGTGAGGCCCTCAAACTAAGGATGAGAAGATGGGTTCTTAGGGGGAGGAGGAAGGTGAATAGAGGAGAAAGACAACTTTAAAGACCTAAATTGACGTCTCTCACTTACTTGGTGCAGCTGAGATCAGAAAGGACATGAGTGGCCACTATCAGAATGCCCTATACCTGGGTGATGTGTCAGAGCGTGTGCGGATCCTAAAGAACTGTGGGCAGAGTAAGTATCCAGGACTTGGCAGCTTTTCAGGGTCTGAGGAAGTATTTTTCTCTTTGTGTTGAGTTAATTTGTATATAGTGGTGAGGGATTTCTCTTTATTGTGCATCTTTTTAGGAGAGACAACATGCTCCTACGGTGCTTAGAAGATTTTCTTCAAAGCCAAAGGGAGGTGCAGCCAGAATATTCAGTCTGGCCACAAACCCTTAGGAAAAATAGTTATTCGTGGGGAAGATAGGAGGTTTTAAAAGGCCTAGAGCAGACACCCTGTAAAATGCACTTGGTTGGATGCCATTAGAATTTTGTTCTTTATTTTCAGTTTGGAGGTTTCACTCATTTATTAATGTATATATTCAAGGGATATTTTTTGAGAACCACTATATATCAAGCATTATATTATCATGTGAGATACATTAGTCAACAAGCAAGGTGAAAGGTGTGGTTTGGACCAGGGCGCTATTAGTGGAGGGGTGAGCATTGGTCAGATTCAGGATGTATTTTGAAGGTGGAAACAACATGATTTATTGCAATAACTAGATTTGAGATGTGACAGAGAGGAGTCAGAGATATCCAAGGTTCTCAACACTGATGGATAGTTCTCAAAGATAAGCAACTGTATTAGTTCTCTATTGCTGTATAACAAATTACCCCCAAATTTAGTAGTTTAATACAACAACAATTTATCATTTCACAGTTTGTGGCATGGCTCAGCTAGGTGCCTCTGGCTTAGGGTCTCTCATGAGGCTACAGTCAAAGTGTTGGCCAGGACTGCAGATATCTCAAGACTCAACCAAGGAGAGAATCCACTTCTGCACTCATTCAGTGGCCATTGGCAGCCCTCATGTCCTGCTCCCTGTTGTCTAAGAAACATCAGTTTCTTTTCATATTGACTTCTCCATAGGAGTTTGTAATGTGGTAGCTAGTTTCCCTTACAACAAGTGAGCAAAAGAGGACACCCCAAGATAGAAGCCACAATCTTTGTAACCAGATCTAGGAATTAACATCTCATCACGTCTGCCATGTCCCTTCCATTAGAAGCTAGTTAATAAATCCAGCCCACACTTAAGAGGAGGGTATTATGCAACAACTTGAATACCAAGAGTCAGGGATCACTGAGGGGGCCATCTCAGAGGCTGCTTACCACAGCAACATGCATTTGGAAATGTACCTATACCACAAAGTCTGTTTTCTCTACAGAGTCCCTGGCCTATCTCACAGCTGCTACCCATGGCTTAGATGAAGAAGCTGAGAGCCTAAAGGAGACATTTGACCCAGAGAAGGAGACAGTAAGTCTTTATTTACATGATTGTCTTTTATTACAAGATCAACTCTGAGATCTTAGAACAGCTTAAAATTATGATTGTCACTCTCCCACCTGGTTACTAGGAGAGACAGAGAAACAAATGAGATCAAAGGAGGTTGCATAACTTTCCTTACGTGACTTCCAAGTGGTGTTTGTTTTTGCCTGTTTTTTTCTACTATTCAGATCCCAGACATTGACCCTAATGCCAAGCTGCTCCAGCCTCCTGCACCTATCATGCCATTGGATACCAACTGGCCTTTATTGACTGTATCCAAAGGATTCTTTGAAGGGACCATTGCCAGCAAAGGTAAGTACCTACTTCTCCCATAGCACTTCTGTTGTTTGTTTTGTGAGAACTGTCCTGGGGAATACCATTGGCATTTAGTTTCATCTCTCCTTTTTTTCTGCATGAAGCCTAATGGAGCATTGAAATGCCAGTTACGATACAGTCTTAAAAACTTAAAATTGCATTTCGAGGTCATTAAAGAAAATTTGGAAAATAGGGAGGAAAAAAAGGGATGCCTCTAGTACCACCAATAACTTCAGTTAATATTTTGGTGTATTTTCTTAGGTTTTACTATATATGTAGTTATATTCTTTGTTCAGTATGTTATCATTCATGACCATACAGTCTTAAGGTACTAACTCAGCTACCTGTAATTCCAGTATGTGGGTATAGGCAGATGTGTACTACCACCCTCCACCACTTCCATCCTTAACCTTCTCCTGTTTTCTTGGTCTCTTAGTTCATTTCACCTAAGTAAGAGCCTAAACAGACTCTTGAGCATTTTGTGCCGAACCCCACCCTTTCCTCCACCTCCTCTATCTACCCTATGCCTGATGCCCTGTACACATTGTAGTGGTGGTAGTTTAGCAGAGCTCTCAGGAAGAAACTCAAGAGTTGTTAGCCAAAGGCTGGTAAGTACAAATTATTTAAGAGCCAGTTTTTGGGAGCAGGAAGGCCAGTTCCTTCCATCTGCCTTCTATTCTCTCCCTCTGTGAAACCTATTGCAAGTTAGCATAACATATATAACCACAAAAATAAATAATACACAAAATAAATAATAAGTAGGCAGAAGATTGGCACCTGTTTTTGAAAGGATTTAACCTGCCTGCAGAAAAGGCCCTATCTCCGACTTGTTGGACTGTAACCAGTTCTGTTCTGTTCCTTCCCTCTGTAGGGAAGGGAGGAGCACTGGCTGCTGACATTGACATTGACACTGTTGGTACAGAGGGCTGGGGAGAGGATGCAGAGCTGCAGCTGGATGAAGGTAAAAGTACTGTTTTAAGACTGTTCTGTTCTGGGGCGATGGACACCTTGGATTGGGACTGGGTTGTGGGTAGCCCTGCAGGCTTCCAAGCCATGAAACCAACTAGGATTGATTTTACTTCCCTTGGCTAAGATTATGCCACAGCCCAAATCTGTTTTGAGCCTGAATTTTCCTTACAGATGGGTTTGTGGAGGCTACAGAAGGTTTGGGGGATGATGCTCTTGGCAAGGGACAAGAAGAAGGAGGTGGCTGGGATGTAGAAGAAGATTTGGAGCTCCCTCCTGAGCTGGTATGTGGAATTTGTACCCTTAGAAGGTTCTCTCCATATCTCCCTGTGGAAGCCAGAGGCCTTATTTGTCCCCCACCACTATCCTAAGGTCTCTAGAAGGGAAGGGGACTAGACCCTCCTTCTAATCTGATGCTTATCTCCCATTGGAAATAAGGAAGATGGCTGGGCACTCTGGCTCATGCCTGTAATCCAGCACTTTGGGAGGCTAAGGCAGGGTGATTGCTTGAACCCAGGAGTTCAAGACCAGCCTGGGCAACATAGCAAGACCCTGTCTCTATTTTAAAAAATAGAAGAAGAAGGAAGAATGAGAGAGTCAAAGTTAGTGGCCTGTCATTTCCATCTGTCCTATATGCTCAAAGAGGAGGGGATGTAGAACTGACCTCTAATCTGATGCTTAGCTCCCATTTGAAAGAAAGAAGAATGAGGTAATCAGGGTTGTGCAGCAGCAGCTTAGGAAAAGGCAGCAAGCTGTTTTATCTGAATTGGAGTTTTTGGTATGTCATCTTGTCACTGGTGAGGTAGCTTCTATTTTGACAGTCTTCTCTCACAACTATCACCCTTCTTCCTCACTGGAGGCAGGGAACAAGGTAAATGGTTGTGTTCTAGATTCAACGGAACAAAGTGCTTGAATGGCTTAAAATATTAATTTGGCCAGGCACGGTGGCTCACACCTGTAATCCTAGCACTTTGGGAGGTCGAGCCTGGCAGATCGCTGGAGCTGGAGACCAGCTTGGGTAACATGGCAAAACCCCATCTCTACAAAAAAATACAAAAATTAGCTGGGTGTGGTGATTTGTGCCTGTGGTCCCAGCTACTCGTGAGGCAGAGGTTGGGGGATTGCTTGAGCATGGGAGGTAGAGGTTGTAGTGTGCCAAGATCATGCCTCTGTACTCCAGCCTAGATGACAGAGTATGACCGTGTTTCCAAAAAAAAAAAAAAAAAACTACTCAATTTTTGTTTTTCCCCTAGGATATATCCCCTGGGGCAGCTGGTGGGGCTGAAGATGGTTTCTTTGTGCCCCCAACCAAGGGAACAAGTCCAACTCAGGTAAGCAGGAAGAAACCCTGCGGGGATGAGTGACTAATACTCGATTAGTGTATAACAGGTGTTGGCTACTTTTCTGCTATAGTTATGGAGGAGAATAGAGAAGGGACAAAGTTTCACTTGGCTTGGGTTTTTTGTTTCTCGTTAGATCTGGTGTAATAACTCTCAGCTTCCAGTTGATCACATCCTGGCAGGCTCTTTTGAAACAGCCATGCGGGTAAGTAACCTTAGCTTTTCCTCTTGAGTGTGCATAGCCCAGAGTCCCAGGGAAATGGCTGACTCATTTTAACCAAGTGAAATTATCCTACCCACAAGGGCAGAGGTGTGTATTTATCATGAAAGCTCTTGGTCTTGTTTAAGTACACTTGCCTTCCTGTTACCTGCCTTCCACTTGGCCTAGTAATCTCTTAGGGCAGATCCTTCAGTCGTCTTCACCCATTTATAGCTCACTTTTTGGCTCACATCAGTGAGATAAGTGCCCCTTCCCAAGCAGGGGTCTGTTTAGAACACTAAGCTAGTATTGTTATAACAACAACAATAATGATAACACTGCAATAATTGCTAATGTTTATTTAATGTTCACTGTGTGCTAGGCACTATCCTAAGTAATAGGTATTATTAAATGAAGTAGGTCTTACAATTAAGTGTATTTTACTGATGAGGAAACACAGAGAAGTTAATTACCTTGCCCAAGGAAAAGTAGGTGGTTTTTTTTTCCAAAAGTGATTAGCATTTGAGAAAAGTAGGTTTTTATGCAGCAGAGCCAAAATGCTTGTTTCTTTCCTTCCGTTCCAGCTTCTTCATGACCAAGTAGGGGTAATCCAGTTTGGCCCCTACAAGCAACTGTTCCTACAGACATACGCCCGAGGCCGCACAACCTATCAGGCTCTGCCCTGCCTACCCTCTATGTATGGCTATCCTAATCGCAACTGGTAAGGCCCTTTGCTCTTTGCTTTCATCCATTCCAAGTTGTGGTCGATATTTCAGATGGTTGCCTCAGTGACATAGTCAGAATTCTCTCAGAGTTAGGGTTTCCCAATAGAAAAAGACCTTTGGGCTGGGCGCGGTGGCTCACACCTGTAATTCCAGCACTTTGGAAAGCCAAGGTGGGCAGATCACCTGAGGTTGGGAGTTCAAGACCAGTCTGTCCAACATGGAGAAACCCCGTCTCTACTAAAAAAATAAAATAAAATAAAATAAAATTAGCTGGGTGTGGTGGCATGTGCCTGTAATCCCAGCTACTTGGGAGTCTGAGGCAGGAGAATCACTTGAACTCGTGAGGCGGAAGTTGTGGTGAGCCAAGATTGTGCCACTGCACTCCAGCCTGGGCAACAAGAGCAAAACCCTGTCTCAAAAAGAAAGAAAAAAAAAGAAGAAGAAAGAGTCTGTTACTCTATGGGGTTTGGTTTACACCTGCTGTCATCCTCTTCCCCAGCTACTTTGACAGGAGACAGAGGGTAGCTGAAAGGACATTTGCCAGAAAAGGAAGTTGGGTTCTAGTTGGCTACTGACTATCCTGTCTTTTTCCTACTTTTCCCTTTCCAGGAAGGATGCAGGGCTGAAGAATGGTGTACCAGCTGTGGGCCTGAAGCTTAATGACCTCATCCAGCGGTTGCAGCTGTGCTACCAACTCACCACAGTTGGCAAATTTGAGGAGGCTGTGGAAAAATTCCGTTCCATCCTTCTTAGTGTGCCCCTTCTTGTCGTGGACAATAAACAAGAGATTGCGGAGGTAGGAGGGTCTAGCCGCTGTCCCAGTCCTGGGTACTCCCACATTCTTGTCTCTGTATCCTGACCTTCTGCCCCTCTACAGGCCCAGCAGCTCATCACCATTTGCCGGGAGTACATTGTGGGTTTGTCCATGGAGATAGAAAGGAAGAAGCTGCCCAAAGAGACTCTAGAACAGCAGAAGCGCATCTGTGAGGTAAGATTTATAGGACTCGAGCCAGGCGCGGTGGCTCACACCTATAATCCCAGCACTGTGGGAGACCGAGGTGGGTGGATCACGAGGTCAAGAGGTCGAGACCATCCTGGTCAATGTGGTGAAACCCCGTCTCTACTAAAAATACAAAAATTAGCTGGGCATGGTGGTGTGCGCCTGTAGTCCCAGCTACTCAGGAGGCTGAGGCAGGAGAATTGCTTGAACCCAGGAGGCGGAGGTTGTGGTGAGCTGAGATCGCGCCATTGCACTCCAGCCTGGGTAACGAGCGAAACTCCATCTCAAAAAAAAAAGAGATTTATGGGACTCTGAGCATAACAGAGACATCGTTCATTTTACCCTCCATTAGGTTTGAATTCTTTAATTGCAAACCCAGATCTGACTGGGGAGGAGAAATTTGGGCCCTTCATTTCTATGAGGGGAGGATACATTTCTTCACCCTACTTCCTCATCTCACCAGTCCTCCATACCTAGGAGGTAGACCTCTCTGCTTTATAGCCCATCCTGTGTTGTGTTGTGTTTTTTATGCATGTGTCGCAGCTTAGAAATGACCTCTACCAAGTGTAGCATCAGCCTGGCATGTGTTCCTCTTTCTGTCCACCAGATGGCAGCCTATTTCACCCACTCAAACCTGCAGCCTGTGCACATGATCCTCGTGCTGCGTACAGCCCTCAACCTCTTCTTCAAGCTCAAGAACTTCAAGACAGCTGCCACCTTTGCTCGGCGCCTGCTGGAACTCGGGCCCAAGCCTGAGGTGGCACAGCAGGTAGATGGAGGGAGCAGACCAAGGTCCTTGCCTCTGAAACAAAGCAATAGATAACAACATTCAACAAAAAGAGCCAACAGAGTGTTACCGTCTGTTTACTTCCTGACCTGCAGTTTCCTTTGTTCCTGGAAAATTAATTAATAGTTTATTGAGACATGGCACTCACGTAAGAGTGCCCTGCAACCTAGAATAGCTCCACTGTACCTGAAAGTAACCCCTAGCCCTGTCATTAAGCTCCAGATAATCCATCACAACCACCACAAACCTTCACATACACATCCCATTACTTGTGTGCTCCAAATGCATTATTTTTGGGTGATTGGAGTCTGTTTTAACCCTTTCTAGGACCTGACCCCAATAATCTCCAGAGTTGGTGAAGGAATGTGGGTCTAGATTATGGAGCCACTTTTGTATTGAGAAGGGGAAAGTTCAATACAATAGGAATGGTGATTGTTAACCCTTCACATACATCCGGTACAGAGGTTGGGACCTTTTGTCGTATCTGTACTAGGTGAAAAGTACATCAACGGAACTAAGAAACCATGGTGATGGGATCCTTTGAGGTGTTTGTCTGGAGCTTTCTGTCCTCCTAAATAAAATACTCCTTCCTTCCCCTAGACCCGAAAAATCCTGTCTGCGTGTGAGAAGAATCCTACAGATGCCTACCAGCTCAATTATGACATGCACAACCCCTTTGACATCTGCGCTGCATCGTATCGGCCCATCTACCGTGGAAAGCCAGTGGAGAAGTGTCCGCTCAGTGGGGCCTGCTATTCCCCTGAGTTCAAAGGTCAAATCTGCAGGGTCACCACAGTAAGTACCGTCCTCAATAAATGTATCTAGGATATTGAGGGAAGGGGAAAGAGAAAGAAACATGGTGGTCCTTTTTTTACTATTGTGTTTGTCCCCAGCTCCCTGAGGCAGTGACACTGCAGAATGCTAGAGCTTCTCCCCACTGCAATTCACCAATCAGTGACAAATACCCCAATACCTGTCTACTATGCTCACTGAGGGGTATGGGGAATAAGTTTTCTAGGATTCTCAGTCTTACAAATCTCTAACTTGTTTCCGTGTTTGCTCTTCTACAGGTGACAGAGATTGGCAAAGATGTGATCGGTTTAAGAATCAGTCCTCTACAGTTTCGCTAAGGCCCCCTTTGTGTGCATGGATCAGTCACCATATGTTACCCCTAGAGAATGTCTCTATATCCTCCTTCTAATAGCACCCTCCCACTGCAGCTACTCTTTGGATTTGGCTCTCTTTACCCTAAAACCTAGTATCCTTTACTCTTTTTCTGTGGAAAATCTAAATGTCTAAACTTGATTTTTTTTTAGGTCTTCTCAACTTGACTATAGTTGTGCCCACAATTGGCCTTGCCTTTCCAACTTAAATCTTTCAAGGAACAAATGAAAACTCTGGGCTGAGTGCAGTGGCTCATGCCTATAATCCCAGCACTTTGGGAGACTGAGGCAGGCAGATCATCTGAGGCCTGGCTAACATGGTGAAACCCTGTCTCTAATAAAACTACAAAAATTAACCTGACTTGGTGGTGTGCACCTGTAGTCCCAGCTACCTGAGAGGCTGAGGCATGAGAATCACTTGAACCTAGGAGGTGGAGGTTGCAGTAGGCTGAGATCATATACCATTTAACTCCAGCCTGGGTGACAGAGCAAGACTCTGTCTCAAATAAAAAAAAAAAAAAAAAAAAGAAAGAAACTCTGTGATGGACATTTGTTTAGTAAATCCCTTCAGTGTTTATCCCTCCTCTCCACATAGGAGCTTTCTTTCCTGTCAGCTAGAAAGGAGCAGGATGTAATAACTAAGATACCGTTTTTGACTAGGCCACACCAACTCAGTCATCTCCCATTTTCCTTAAACATTTAAATTCCTGGGCAGGTACCCTCTATGTACTCAGAAATTTAAGGTCTGAGAAGAAGTTACTTGGTTTTCCAAAATGCACACTGCTGGTTATTGATTTGTTCTTTACAACTATTATTCTCATATTTTGTTTCTCATCTAAATAAATGAGCTGCTTGACTTGCCATTTATTTCCCGGACACTCTCATGTTCTTGTTCACCCCATGCAGGTACCCCACCAAAGCACATATCTTCCTTCTAATGATAATGTTTAATTACAAAAGTAATAAACATCCACTATTGGAAAAAGAAAAGCTAGCCGAGCATGATGGCAGGTGCCTGTAATCCCAGCTACTTGGGAGGCTGAGGCAGAGAATTGCTTGAACCGGGGAGGCAGAGGTTGCAGTGAGCTGAGATCACACCACTGCATTCCAGCCTGGGCAACAGAGTGAGACTCCATCTCAAAAAAAACAAAAAAAAGCAGCACATATTTTTCATAGGATATATATGAGGATCTAAACTACTGTGAAAATGATAGAAAGCAAGTAGCTCCCCTATTCTGTTTTTGATTGCAGCCTTTTAACTCTTGCTAATTACAGCAGTATTTATTGAGCACCTGCCATGTGTCTGTCACTGTTCTACATATTTTACATGTAATACACAGATAAAAGACTAGTACATTATATTACAATGATTACATTGACAATACAGTATTTTGTTTGTCATATGCTAAGAATAATTGGGTAGAGTGATGTACTGTGCCTTTGATTAAAATACGTACTTTTTTGCATTTAAAATTCATGTTTTCAATAAATAATAAATGCATATAGCTCAAAAATCAGTAAATATAAAAAGCTATTCTGTGACAAATCTTTCCACCCTTTCATCAGCCACCCAGTTCCTATCACCTTGCCCAAAACAGGTAACCATTGTTACCAGCTTTCTTACAGACTTCCAGAAATTTTTTATGTATATACAAGCAGATCTGACTATGCCATTCTCTGTCCCCCTTTATACACAAATGAAAGCATACTATTTAACAATTTTGTACCTTTGTTTTTTTCCGTTTAACATTTTCGGTATTTTCTTGTATCAATATATTCGGGAGCTTCACTTTGGTTTTTACTTCTTTTCATAATACACATTGTATTTTTTTAGCTTTATCTTAAGAGTTGCCTTTTTAAACAGCATCCCTCAACTAAGGCTGCCTTCTCAAAAATGTACATGCTATGATGACACTTTTCTCAAGTTACAAACATTACTACATTTTGGCAAAATTTTTTAGTAAGTTTACAAGTTAAATTACTAAATTAATTTTGCACACAAAAACATCGCTAACTGAGGGATATGGAAAAACTAGACAATTCCTGCCTCTTGATTCTTACATAATCAGGGAAACAAGATGGATATATGTGAAATAATTGTGAATTCCAGGCAAGAATTAGAAGTTGTTCAATAAACTGGGGAGAGCCACTAAATCCTTAAGGAAGAGAGTGGTATGAAAGTGCTACGAATTGCAGCCGTATTCACTACACATTAGAAAGGCAGAAGGAGCAGTCAGTAGGTCAGTAAATACGGAGATGAGATGTTAGGAATATTAGTAAAAATAGAAAAGCAGAAACAAGTTTAAGAAATAATGCAAAGAAAGAATCATGCTTGTTTTTTACTCCATTTTAATTAATGTTTTTTAATTAGCATGCTTGTATTACATTAAAGTCAATTGAGTGTAGTGGCTCACACCTGTAATCCCAGTACTTTGGGGGGCCAAGTTGGGCATATCACTTGAGATCACGAGTTCAAGACCAGTCTGACCAACATGGTGAAACCCCATCTCTACTAAAAATACAAAAATTAGCTGGCCTTGGTGGCACCAGCCTCTAGTCCCAGCTCCTCTGGTGGCTGAGACAGGAGAATCACTTGCGTGGAGGCTACAGTGAGCCAAAATCACACCACTGCACTCCAGCCTGGGCGACAATGAAACTGTTTCAAAAAATAAAGCCAATAGAGATGCCTGTTGACAGACAATTTTTTTTTTTTTTTTTTTTTTTTTAGTGCTTGTTATAGCTATAGCCATATTGGAGACATTTAAGCAGTTTGAAGTTGAATGAGAAAGTTAACCTGGAATAAATTATGTTGCAAGTGTTGGGGAAAAAGGTTCATCAGGAAAGGATTTGATTACAGAAGTTTAGAATTGGACTTAGAAGGTGATTTAATGGCAGAATTGGGGCTGGAATTTAGGTTTTATGACTTTCAGTTCATAATGTTTTTATCCCAAAACACACTACTTATGGTTGGAGGAAAACCAGTTTTACACAGATATTATTTTACAAATCTGTGCTCTATCTGTGAAGGACAAAGTGCCTGATCCAGTGCTTGATGCAGTACTTAAATATGTGTTTAGGAAGCTAAGAATGAAAGTGATGAGGTGACTTAACATTATTTTTTTCATTTAAAATTATTACTTTGTATCAGACTTACTGTGTGTATATCTCACCTGGCCTCCAGCTCACCCCCACTTAGCTACCTTATCTTACAGCAGAGGCTGGTCCTGATTTATCCCTCTATTCTCGCTGTGCCCAGCACAAGACCTTAACAGTAGGTGCTAAGTGCTAAAACAGATTTGTGTGTGAAACGGTTGCTACATTCTGACAGATCTGAATAGAACAATTCCAAAGGAGGAAAGGGAAGTCTAGAGTTACCTCTATCTGAGCATCCCCGTGTTCACTCAGTTGGAGGTTGGGTTCTGGGTGGAGAAAAGGAGATAGGGAAATGAAGTCTATTACAATTACATTTGAATTGCCCTCCTGCTCAGTACAAGGTCCCAGAAGCTCTCTTTCTAACATTGAGTTCTAAGTTCCTGGCCCTGTGTCCTTTAATCAAACAATTCTAATAGAAAATAGGAAATGAGAGATGCCACTAGATTGGGTAGACAAATATGCCTGATTAGGGACTGGGAGAGCAAAGAGTGGCCAATGAGTGCCTACTAAGTTTTAAGCCCTAGCCTAGGAGTTGGGCTTTGCAGCAGTGAAGACAACAGACGAAAAATCTTTGCATTCATGATGCTTAAATTTTCCAGAGTGGGGAGGGGAGAATAAACAAGTACAGTAGATAGTATGTCAGATTGTGTTCAGCGTTAGGAAGAAAAGGAATGGGAATGGCCAAGGAAAACGTTTCAGAGAAGATAACTTTTGAGTGAAATAATGAAGTGAGGCCAGGCGCGGTGGCTCACGGCTGTAAATCCCAGCACTTTGGAAAGCTGAGGTGGGTGGATCACCTGAGGTCAAGAGTTCGAGACCAGCTGGCCAATCAGCCTGCCCAACAAAGTGAAACCCCCGTCTCTACTAAAAATACAAAAATTTGCCAGACGTGGTGCCGCACGCCTGTAATCCCAGCTACTCTGGAGGCTGAGGCAGGAAAATAGCTTGAACCCGGGAGGCTGAGGCTGCAATGAGCCGAGTTGGCGCAACTGCACACCAGCCTGGGCAAAAGAATGATACTCCAACTCAAAAAAAAAAAAAAAAAAGGTGAGAGGAAGTAGTATGTTATGTACCGTAACTGTCTTCTCAATTATGTATGTATAGATTGTGGTTATTTGTAGGCAGTTTGTCCCAATCTGGCCTACTCACACAGCTCAGGAAAAAATATTGAAAGAGCTTCGCCAGGTAATTTAGGACTCCGGGCCTCTAAAAGCAGGCAGAAAATAACAGTATCTTATTCCTAATTCTACGGTTCTCAAGCGAAAGGGGGAAAATACCCAAAACACAGTAAGTGAATGCTTCCTGGCCCTTTAAAAATGGCGGTTCCGCACTGACCAACAATACCATTGGTTGCCCGAGGCAGAAGAGGGCGGGAGCGAAGGGGCGGGGGGCGTGGCGGCCCAGAGGGGGTCCCGCCTCCTACGGCAAGTCGGAGGTAGCAAGATGGCCGCTGCTGAGGAAGACTGTGGTGTCAGGGCCGAAACTGACAGGGAATTGGAGGAGCTTCTGGAAAGTAAGAGCTCACAGTGGGAAAGACCCGAAGGGGGCAGGTGTGAGGACCCATTCAGGAGGTTAAATTAACCTGAGATATTAGGGAAGGGGCGGGAGAGGCTCTCCAAAGGCTAGATGGGGGCGGAGAGTGACCGCGAGCCCCCCAAAAATCTCTGGGTCATCCTGCCCCACCTCCGCGACTGGAGCTGAGGAGCTCACCGGGGGTCCCTCAGTGGTCTAGACTGTGGATCTTAACGCAGGACGGCGTTTCACGGTACCTCTCCAAACTCCTCTTTCTTTAGGTTACTAAGTTTTTAAAGTCCAACTTCCTTCAGCAGCGGCAGCAGCATTTGGTTCTTGTTGGGTAGCAAACCACATATTCACTGATTGCTTACATTAAGTCCCAGCAAGCTAGTGGCCCGTCCGTCTGTGTCTCGTCCTGTCTTCCTTAGCACGAAAGACACTTTTCTCCTCCTAGTCCTTTTTTGTTTCTCTCGCTAGGCCCCTTACAGTTCTTTCATCTTGTCAGTAGCTCAATCGGACTCCTTTCCCTTATTTTGAGAAACTGAGGATGAGGTGATTTCAGGGGAAAGCAGTTCACCCTCCTGAAAGACGGTGGATGGTTTCTTAGCATTATTCTCCACTCCCCTGTTGGTTTCCTGCCCAGAGGCCAGTGCCCTCTCCCTAGGCCTGGCAAGCGGAGTGGTGGTGAGGACACAGGCTTTTCAGGGCAGAGGTAAATTTGTAATCTCTAGTTCAGTCGCAGAGATGTGGGCAGGCAGAAAGAGAAACCCTGAGGAGTGCCAAATGACTGTGTGAATTAGTGTATGGTTATCTGCAGAGATCAGGCCAAAGGGAGCTCTAGGAGGCTGTCGGGGAGCACTAAACTGGAGAATAAGAGAAGAGAGTTTAATGCCTTCACATGGAGTGCAGTATGTAGTCCCTCAGTCTGTGCTGGTACCAGTACCAACAGGAAGCTGGGCGAGATCTTGTGCTTTCTCAACAAGTTATTCCTTTTAGAGCTCAGACTGAGTTCAGAGGGATGAGGACATATGTGTTCTCTACTCCTGTTGGGTATTTGTATGGGATTTTTAGGGAATCATTAAGGTGTGTCAAGGGAGACACTATAAATGGCGATGTCTCTGCAGAAATTTTTAATCCTCTCCTCCCAGCTCTGAGATGGACACTTGTTTGCCTTAAGGGACTTCTTTGCCTTTGCTCATAGTAAATTATATAATCCAGAGGGAAGTAGGCGGTTTGTTGAGGGTGGTTTGGGGAGGTGGGGGACTCGAGGAAAATTGAGGAAAGTTGGCAATTTGAAAAATCATATTCCTAATGCTTTGCCCAGAAACCACCCAGCCTTGCTTGCATCCTTATCTGTCATCAACACACACACCGTGTCTCTTGTCTCTGAAGGTGCTCTTGATGATTTCGATAAAGCCAAACCCTCCCCAGCACCCCCTTCTACCACCACGGCCCCTGATGCTTCGGGGCCGCAGAAGAGATCGCCAGGAGACACTGCCAAAGTATAAATTCCACCCCAATTAAGGGATGGGGAGGGGATGAGGATGCAGCTCTGAGCAGAGGTTGGGCAGGCCCCTATGGGCCAGAGGGGAATGGGGGAGGGTAACTTGGCCTCACATTGGTGAGTGCTCTTGCCAGCCTCGGTCCTTGTGAAATAATGACTTGAGGTTGAGCAGAGGAATCTCAAGAGAGTTCCTTGAAAAAAGAGGAGGTTTAAATGGTTGGATTGGTATGCCATCTCATACCCTCCTTCAATGGCTAGATGCCTTTTTTGCTGTCCTCATTAGGAGCAGTAGTTAGGAATGTCCAGTGGAAGTGGGTAGGAGGGAGGTGCTACATTTCCCAGAGCCACTGCCTATGGCTTCTGTCAGAGGCCAGGTGCAGTGTAGTCCTAAGTAAGAGACACATTTCAGTCACCCTTCCCCTGCAGGATGCCCTCTTCGCTTCCCAAGAGAAGTTTTTCCAGGAACTATTCGACAGTGAACTGGCTTCCCAAGCCACTGCAGAGTTCGAGAAGGCAATGAAGGAGTTGGCTGAGGAAGAGCCCCACCTGGTGGAGCAGTTCCAAAAGCTCTCGGAGGCTGCAGGGAGAGTGGGTGAGGAGACCCCAGATAAACAGAAATATCTGAACAGACTCTTAAGTCTTTGTTGCTTGAAAACACCAGAAATCTTAGTAAAGTTGATAGTAATCATGATGTCACAACCATGGGATGAGGAAATGCAATGGGAGAAGGGATGGGAACCCCTCTTAATGAAGAGGTGTGAGATAGGTTGGAAAGTAATAGAAAAGATTATTCAAAACTTACCATTTGAAAGGTCCCGGTGTTATTCTGGGTGTCATCATGAAGAATAAACTGAAACAGAGTTCGTGTATTAAATAGATTTATGAAAAGACTATGAAGATAACCATAGAGTTTTCAAGATTTGGAGTGATCATGATTCACTAGTAAATGCTTCATATCCAAGCAGTTAACCAGTTCAGTCTAGGCAAGAAAACAATTAAACTCCTAAATGACCTTGGTTTTTGTTTTTTTTTTAATCTTTCCTAGGCAGTGATATGACCTCCCAGCAAGAATTTACTTCTTGCCTAAAGGAGACACTAAGTGGATTAGCCAAAAATGCCACTGACCTTCAGGTGAGGAGAAAATAGTAGGGGCCCACAAGGGGTCCACTCCCAGATACTTCTCCAGCAGAGTCTCAAAAGACAGGTGCTTTGAGTATCATCCCAAGTCTGTCCCTGTCTTATGGTTTTGTTACAGGCAAGTTTAGATAGTTTTTTATCTTTCCCACCTGACAGAGTGGTGAGCATCCCAAAAAGGTGCTGTACTTGCTCACCTCTTACTTGTCTTATCTAGAACTCAGGCATGTCAGAAGAAGAGCTTACCAAGGCCATGGAGGGGCTAGGCATGGATGAAGGGGATGGGGAAGGGAACATCCTCCCCATCATGCAGAGTATTATGCAGAACCTACTCTCCAAGGATGTGCTGTACCCATCACTGAAGGAGATCACAGAAAAGGTTTGTGAACTTCCATTTCTGCTTTTTCTCTTAATTCTCCATCGCATCAACTCCTGTGGGCTACTTTTGTCTACTAAGAGCCTGCAGAAAGAGTAACTTGAGTGCACTTTTTTTTCTTCTTTATTTATTTGAGGTGGGGAGAGTTGCAGAGTGGGGAGAGTCGTGTCTCTGAGAGAATAAAACTGTCACACTGTATGTTGGGTATAAGGAGTATAATGTTTGGGGTATAAAAGGAAATCCTTCAGCTCTAGTTTTCTATAAACTGGTTGAAGATTCTGGGGTTGTTGTCTAATCAGTCTTGCATTTCTGACTTCATTTCTTCAGCAAGAATTCGGTCAGGCTTGGTGGCTCATGCTTGTCATCCCAACACTTTGGGAGGCCGAGGCGGGTGGATCATTTGAGGTCAGGAGTTCGAGACCAGCCTGGCCAACATGGTGAAACCCTGTCTCTACTAAAAATACAAAAATTAGCCGGATGTAATAGCTCACGCCTGTGATTGTAGCTACTTGGGAGGCGGCAGGAGAATCACTTGAACCTGGGAGGCAGAGGTTGCAGTGAGCTGAGATTGCGCCACTGTACTCCAGCCTGGGTGACAGAGCAAGACTCTATCTCAAAAAGAAAAAGAATTAACTTTTGTTAATTGGCTTTGTGATGTGAACAGTGTAAGAGTAGTTTAAATGATGGTCCCTGCCGTAAAAGAGCTTATAGTTTTGTGTGATTGTATTGTTTTGTTTTGTTTTGAGACAGGGTCTAACTTCAGCTGGAACACAGTGGCACGATCTTGGCTTACCACAGCTTCCCCATCCCAGGCTAAAGTGATCCTCCCACCTCAGCCTCCTGAGTGTGGGACTACAGGTGTGCGCCACTGTGCTTGGCCAATGTTTTTAAATTTTTTTGTAGAGATGAGCTCTCACTATATTGCTCAGGCTGGTCTCAAACTCCTAAGCTCAAGTGATCCTCCCACCACAGCCTCCCAAAGTGCTGGGATTACAGATGTATAGTTTTACTGGAGAGACAAAATACAGGAATAGAGGTTTTTCAGTGACACAGGGAAATGTGGTTAAGTATGTAAATGAATAGTACAGACCACAGGTCAGCAGACCAAGACCTGGGTGGTCCAAATCCAACTCTCAAGCAGATAATGGTTTTTATATTTTTAAAACCATTTGAAAAAAACTACGAAGCAAATATGCAACAGCCAAGCATGGTGGCTCACTCCTATATTCCCAGCACTTTGGAAGGCCAAGGTGGACAGATTGCTTGAGCCCAGGAGTTCAAGACCAGCTTGAGCAACATGATGAAACCCTGTCTCTACAAAATACAAAAAAATTAACCAGGCACAGTGGTACACACTTGTAGACCCAGCTACTTGGGGAGGCTGAGGTGGGAGGATTGCTTGAACCCGGGGAGATCAAGGCTGCAGTGAGTGGTGATCATGTCATCATACTCCAGCCTGGGTGACAGAGTAAAACTCTGTCTCAAAAAAAAAAAAGGGAAAAAATACAAACACGAGAGAGATCATATATGGCCCTCAAAGCCTAAAATATTCACTGTCTGGCCCTTTACAGAAGTTTACCAGTCTCTGGTGACCATAAATGCTAACATGGTCAGGTGATCTGGTTGGAGTCAGTGCCACTTTTCATGGTGAACTTATTTAGCTTTTCCTTTTCCTACATCCCTTTCCCTTTCTGACTATCCATCCATATCCATTTTCACTTAATTCTTTTCCACCCATTCTCTCTTTTCTTAGTATCCAGAATGGTTGCAGAGTCATCGGGAATCTCTACCTCGAGAGCAGTTTGAAAAATATCAGGAGCAGCACAGTGTCATGTGCAAAATATGTGAGCAGTTCGAGGCAGAGACACCCACAGACAGTGAGACCACTCAAAAGGCTCGTTTTGAGATGGTGCTGGATCTTATGCAGCAGGTGAGGTCTCTCGCTGTCTGCCCACTGGTGCTGTCCACTTAGGTGTTCAGTGGGGGAGGTATCTGGGAAGGATGCTATACTGTTAGACCTAGGTGGAGGAGGGATCCTTTCTGGTGATCTTTCTCGGAAGAAATAGATCATTCATTAGATTCCTCTTCTGGGATCCTCTGTTGTTTTCTGGACTGTTCTCTGTTTCATGTTCCATTTTCCTTATTTTCCAGCTACAGGATTTGGGCCATCCTCCAAAAGAGCTGGCTGGAGAGATGGTGAGTGTGTCTTCTTTTTCTTGATTTAAATCTGAGTCCCCAATTTCCAGAATTCTTTAACCTCTCCTGATTCTACCTAAGGTGATAATTGTGGCTACTGGGGATGGATCTTCAGAAGGTCTGTCCTAAAAAATGAGCAATTTTCTAAGTCCCTTCATCTCTTCTCCAGCCTCCTGGCCTCAACTTTGACCTAGATGCCCTGAATCTTTCGGGCCCACCAGGTGCCAGTGGCGAACAGTGTCTGATCATGTGAAACACAACACGTTTTCCTCTCTGAGTCCCAGCCATGGGGAACATCTGGAGTCAGCAGAACCATTGGGACCTGAGGCAGGAGTGTCTGCGGGAGAAGTCTGCCCGCTGCCCTCTGTCATCCCATTCAAGATTGTGCCATACCAGCTGAGGTTTTTCCTCTGTCTCTCTAGGAGTAGGGTCTGTTTCACAGGCCATTTCTGTGGCCCCTACTCCATTGTGGTTTCTGCCACTATCAAAGGTCCAGCTACCTGCCAGGTGAAGGAAGGCATCCTTTTTAGGGCATGCACTTTCGTTCCTTTCTCAAAATGATGTTATATGTGGCCACACTGATATTCACCTTTATGCCCAGGGTCTTTGTGCCTTGTCTCTACTCCCTCTCTTGGATCTGGGGAGGAGGGACAGAGTCCTGTGACTCTGTATTTCTATAGTTCTCTTGGCAGAGACTTTGGAAATGGGGAGAAACAGTCTGGGCTGGGGTTATAGGTCTGTCATTATGCTCTCTTGCCTTCAGACAGACCATTCTGAATTCTCTAAAGGGAAATGGCTTTTGCATCTAATCACAGTAGAGTTGAAAGAGAAGCCTTAGGATTTTCCTCTCTCCAGGTGCTGAGCCCTCACGTCCCTGTTTCAGCCTGAGAACTCAAATTGTTACCCTGCTTCTTCCTACAGTGCTATGTGATACAGGTGAACCCAGCCCCTGACCTTCCTGTATCCCCTGCCCATCCTCCCTCTTACCTCTTCTCTTTTTTAAACACCTGTTTATCCCAACCTTTTTGAGCTGAAGCTGTGATAAAGAAGGTCCCATCCTATTTTCCCCTCATCTAGTCCATCTACCATTCTCAGTGACACCCCCTCTTCCTGGCGGACACAAACCCAGTGTCAGGTCTGGGAAATGAATGGCTGTTCTTCCCCAGATACATTCTGACTTATTTGAAATACATGATTCTCTTAGAATCCTGTCCCTTGGTTCAGGAAAGTAGCTTGGGAAAGGAGTAGGGGTATAGCTTGGCTCCCTTTTCCTGCAAGGCCTCATGGGGCAGAATCTAATAAATATTCTGAGTGAGGAGTGTGGCCTGTTTTTTATTCAGGTCTTTTTCTGATCTTCCTTAGCTTCTGTAAGTTGCAGAGTGAGGAGTGTTAGGAGACTAGTTCTACATAACGTTGTAATGCTGGGTTCCATCACCACCCACCTTCTGCAACTCAGTCTGCACCTCAGTTGGCCAAGGAGACTGGAGAACTTTCCTCATGTTCCCCTGAGTATTTCAATCTAGAAAGCCCTTCAATTGGTGTTATATTTTATATTTCACATTATTGTTATTAATGTTAGTAATATATTATGTTTTCTAAATTATTTTTCTTTGAGCTGACCTGGCTTTTTTTCTGTGGCTCCCAGTGGGTCTATGGACCTTGGCTGACATATGTTGGTAGATACTCTGGTCAGCCTAGTTGGGTGTCCTGGTTCATTCAGAAGACAGGTATCAGCAGAGCAAATTCACATTCATTATCAGCCACTTTGAGCTCCTGACATGTCACTTGCCCCTGGGTTAAAACTTTTCACCACTTGAAGATCTTACATGTTCTATGTTCTTAAGGCCTCAGGCTATTTGGGATTTCTCAACTCCTGTACCTTATCAGAGCATGGAAGAGCCTAAATCTGAATGTGAAACTTCTCTGTTCTGCAAGAGATGGGGAAAGTACAGGTAGACTTGTGATATAGTCATGGGGCCTGAGTGTCAATATTTTCTCCTTAAAGCTCCAGCCAAAGACTAGACAAAGATAGAAAGGGGGAGGGAAGAACAGAAGAGCCCTTCCCTATGAACCTCCTGTCCTGCCAGTTTTCTTTACAGATTCTCACTTCTGCTAGCCTGGTCAGGGCTTACTCCAGGAATCTAAATGGATGCCCTAGCCCACTTTACCTTTATTCCCAAGGTACTCATTTTGTTTTAATGCCTTTAAGGGAATACCATATGGTACAAGACCCAAGGTACTCATTTTTATTTTTATTGATTGAATGTGAGCAAGTTGACCTCAGGTCACACTTTGTTCCAAAAACACTATTGGAACTGTTCCAATGCTTGTGGTGGAGGTATGGTACTCTAGGGCAGTCTTTCTCAAACTATGTATGGTAAAGGACCAGGTTTTTTGTTTTCCAATCCTTCAGTTATCAATATGCATTCCTATTACCTATGACAGGTATGGAGTTGACACTGTGCTGGCCACCAGGCAAGTTTGACAGCACCCAAACCGGCCAGACTCTGTTCTGAAAGTTAAGTCCATTGATCAGGTACTTGGATATCACAGCAATATTAAAGTGCTAAAAAGTTTTTAAACACTCTCAATTTCTAATTCATCATGTCACAGACTGGTTAAAAAAAAAAAAGTGTTCACAGACCAGCACAAGTCTGCAAATCACCTTTGAGTAGCACTATTCTGGGGCCCCCAGTCTCTCTAAAGATCCTAGCCAAACTGATACCTATCTGTACCTCTTGTTCTCTCTTATTTGAGAGTTTCACTTCTGGAGAACTTGTTCTTCAGCAAGAATGTGTTGCTAGTAAGGACATCTCCAGCATTTCTCTAACCTTCCTTTTCTGCTGCTTAAAAATAACCATTACAAAGCACAGTTTTAAGTTGTATATGAAATATTTATGCGGCTCTCAAACTTTAAAGGAGTAGCTCCTTTGTTCCAAAATTAAATGTGTTAGATAACAAATTTGTGATTGTATAGGTGGCTTTATGAATTAAGAATTGAATTCATACAGTCTTTGTGATAATTGGGACATTTTCCTGTGACTCTGGAAGATCTTGTCAAAGCCCCATGAGGCAGTTATAATATGATGTTAAGATGGTTTTGGGGAGCTAGGACAAAACGTTGGCCCATATTGAATGAAGTGGAGATGGCAGACCACACAAAAAAGGACCAGAAGACTTAGAGGAAGTGGGCATGCAAGAATGAATGTCATGTAACACTGGTAAACCCACCAGCTGACTGTATACCCCAGAAAGACCTGGGAATTATTTTGTAATAAAGGCAATAGGAAAGGCACTGATGAAGGGTTACCAACATCTTTGAGAAATTCAGAAGTGGCTGTAGATTGAAGCTGAGAGAAGATGTAAAAGAAACTGGTTTCCTAGTAGCAGTGGGAGAATGATAGGATCCTGACATGCTTAACTCTCACAAGCAAGGTGAGTAAATTTCCTTAAGGGTAGCAAAGTCAAAGTGGAGATGGCTAACGGAATGTGGGTGGTCCTAGGAGCAGTATAGATGGGTAACCAAGGAGAGTATTGCCTTACATATAAGAGAGATCAAGAATGGTTGAACAGAAGGCTGAAGTCAGAAACTTCAATGAAAAGTCCCAATTTCTTGTCCAGTTTCTAAGCCTGAGATAGTTCTTAGACTCATAAACCATCAATGGAAGAGCCATTTATCAGTTAATCATTGAGTGGAAAAGCACTGATCATCCTCTGTTCTCACACCACAAAGAGCAACACAGAAGGCTTCTATAATCACTTGTGTGGAATTCCCTCCCCACAGCAAGCAAGCAGTTCTATAGTGGATAACAGCTGGATATCCTCTAATTTACTTTAAATCTGACACTGTCTACCTGGAGACAATGTCAGATCCCACAGGTTGAGCAATCAGTCACCTAGACTGTCTCCCCCAACTTCTGATGTCAATTGCAATTCCTGAGTCATTTTGCCTGTGCTGTAAATCAGGGTGCCTACAGCCCCTCCTTGGGTTTGATTAATTTGTTAGAGTGGCCCACGAAACTTGGGGAAATGCTTACTTACATATTTCAGTTTATTTAAAGGATATTACAGTGAATACAGGTAAAAAGATGGCCAGACGCAGTGGCTCACGCCTGTAATCCCAGCACTTTGGGAAGCCGAGGTGGTTGGATCACCTGAGGTTAGGAGTTCGAGACCAGCCTGGCCAATATATAGTGAAACCCCATCTCTACTAAAAAATTACAAAAATTAGCTGGGCCTTGTGGTGCACGTCTGTAGTCCTAGCTACTTGGGAAGTTGAGGCAGGAGAATCGCTTGAACCGGGGAGGCAGAGGTTGCAGTAAGCTGAGATCGTGTCACTGCACTCCAGCCTAGGCAACGGACAGAACAATACTCCATCTCAAAAAAAAAAAAAAGATGAAAAGATGTATAAGGCAAGGTTGCAGAGCTTCCATGCTCTCTCTGGGCATACCACTATCTAGGACAGTGGTCCCCAACATTCTTGGCACCAGGGACCTGTTTCACAGAAGACAAGTTTCCAATACACGGGGGTGGGTGGATGGTTTTGGGATGAAACTGTTCCACCTCAGATCATCAGGCATTAGTTAGATTCTCTTAAGAGGCACACAACCTAGATCCCTCACATGTGCAGTTCACAATAGGGTTTGCACTCCCCTGAGAATCTAATGCCACTGCTGATCCGACAGTAGGTGGAGCTCAGGCAGTAATGCTGGCCATCCGCCACTTACCTCCTGCCATGAGACCCAGTTCGTAACAAGCCATGGGCTGGTACCAGTTTGTGGCCCAGGTGTTGGGGACCCCTCTAGGAACCTTCATGTATTTTACTGTTTTGGAAGCTCTCTGGATCTTGACTTTTTGGGTTTATTTATTTATTTTATTATTTTTTTTTAATTAAGATGGGGTTTCACCATGTTGGTCAGGCTGGTCTTGAACTCCCGACCTCAGGTGATCCGCCTGCCTTGGCCTCCAAAGTGCTTGGATTACAGGCGTGAGTCACTGCACCCGGCCACGACTTTTTGGGTTTTTATGGAGGCTTTATATGTAGGCGTGATGGTTGAGCCACTGGCCATTGGTGATTAATTTAAAATTCAGCCCCTCTGTCCTCCCTAGAGGTTTGGGGGTGGGGTTGAAAATTCCAGCCCTCTAATATTGCTTTGGTCTTTTTGTTGACTAGCCCCCATCCTGAAGCTAGGGGATGCCAACAGTTAGTTAACTCATTGGAATATAATAAGACATCACTTTGGAGATTTTTTTTTTTTAGGGGGTTTCACCATGTTGGCCAGGAGGGTCTCAATCTCTTGACCTCGTGATCCTCCCGCCTCAGCCTCCCAAAGTGCTGGGATTACAGGCGTGAGCCACTGCACCCGGCCCAGTTTGGCGATTTAAAGGATTTTAGAAGTTATATTCCAAGAAAAGGGGTTGAAGACCAAATGTATATTTTATGATATCACAGCCAAACACTGGGGAAAGAATATGCAGATGCTTTTGAGTTGGGAAACAGGGTTACAGGGTCTGAGTTGGCATTGATACCTGGGAACCAAAAGTACCACCACAATGTCTTTCCCTCCCAACACTGCAACCCTGCTCTCACAGTGGGTCCAAAAACCCACATTATGATCATTTCCCCTATTTCCAGATGTATAATCAGAATGAGCATGTTTCGCAGTTTTGGCAGAAAGGCCATGCTCCTGAAACTCCACCCCACACCTCTGCCAAGATAGTAAATAAAAAATACTGTATTCTGGGGAAAATAGCAGAGATTAGTTCAAGCCTTAAAGACTGAAAGGTTGTAGGGGTGTTGTCTCCATTATACTCACATTCAGTTTCAGCTGTTTGACCTGTGCAAAAACTAGATGGCCTATGATGAATAACAATGGAGTACTACAAACTTAAGCAAGCAGTAGTCCCAAGTGCATTCCTGTGTTGGATATGCTTTCTTTACTGGACAAAGTAACAGCCTCTTATATAGGTATGTAGCTGCTAATCTAGCACAGGGATCAGCAAACTACCACAGGGCAAATCTGGCTTATGACCTGTTTTTGCAAATAAAGTTTTATTAACAAGCAGCCATCATTTATTTACATATTGTCTGCGGATGCTTTTGTGCTGCAATGGCAGAATGTAGTAGTTGCAACACAGACCATATGGCCTGCAAAATTAAAAATATTTACTATCTGGCTGGGCATGGTGGCTCACACCTGTAATCCCAGCACTTTGGGAGGCTAAGGCAGGTGGATCACTTGAGGTCAGGAGTTCGAGACCAGCCTGGCCAACATGGTGAAACCCTGTCTCTATTAAAAATACAAAAATTAGTTGGGTATAGTGGCGCGTTTCTGTAGTCTCAGCTACTTGGGAGGCTGAGGCAGGAGAATCACTTGAACCTGGGAGGTAGAGGTTGCAGTGAGCTGAGATTGCGCCATTGTGCTCCAGCCTGGGTGACAGAGTGAGACTCTGTCTCAAAAAAAAAAAAAAAAACGGTTATACTAGTCAGGTATTAGGGATATGTTCATCAGACCTGACAACCAAGCAGTGTCAAGTACTCTGGATTCCTTGGTTAGACATACACACTACACTCAAGGTGGTGGGAGATAAATGCTGCAAAGATGCAGGGGCCTGCAACATTGGTGAAATATTTAGTTCAGTGGTCTGGAGCATTTTGGAACATCCCTTCTAAAGTATATTGCAGGCCTCCTACAGTTTTTGAGGCAACATCGTCTGCACTTGGGAATTCAAGAAACAGCTCTGCAACAGGTCAGAGGCTATATGACCTGGAAAATTCTATGGTACTAGAGGTATCTGGTAGGAAAAGACGCTGTGTGGATTCTTTGCTAACACTTAGTAGGAGAGAGAGTTCCAGCCCAGACCTCTGGGATTCTGGAGTAAGATGATGGCATTTTTAGCAGAAAAAGTTTTACCATTTTAAATGCATTTTCTGGCTTGCTGTTAGGCCCTGGAAGAGACTCAGTGCCTGACCACGAGATATAAAGTGACTGTGTGACTAGTTGCCCATATAACCAGCTGGTTATCATTAGATCCTCCAAATCATAGGGTTGGGTGTATACAGCAGCAATCTATCTTACAAAAATGGTACATTTGGGAAGAAGCCCAAGCAAACTTAGTGGCACAAGTAAGTTAAATTGAACAAGAGGTCCCAGCACCCCCATGTCACCTACCTCTGTTGCACTGATACCTTTTTCTTAGCTCATACCTCTATCCATATAAAAATTCCTTCAACCACCTGACAAAGGAAAAAATCTAGGCCTGGTTTATGCCTGGTAGATTGCCTTGTTATGTTGGGGCAAGCCAGATGGACTACAGCCTCTCAATGAGCCCTACTCAGGTTGGTCCTGAAAGACGATGATGAGGGAAATCTTAATGTGTAGGGCTTCAGGCAATGTACTTGATCATTTCCTTTGGGGAAAAAAAAGTGGCTGGAGATAAGGATATACAAGAACTCATAGTCAGTGGGTTTGTTGGTCAGGGGCCCAGAAATGAGATTTTAAAATGAGTGACAAGATTGAATGAAGAGCATTTGTATGGGTCAGTGAGAGTGGAGCCTAAAGCATTGCCAGCAAAGGACTAAGTAACCAGATGGACAGGATGATTTTATCAGGACTACCTCAGCTATCCCAGTGCTTGCACAGTGTACTCATGAATAAAATCACCATGGTGGCAGAGATGGAGGCTACTCATTGGCCTATTAACATGGACACCTTTCACCCAAAGCTGACCAGCTACTGCTGTTGCTGAGTGTTCAATCTGTCAGCAACAGAGACCAATGCTCAGCCCATGGTTCAGTACTACTCAAGGAGAACAACCAGATACTTCATGGTCAGTTGATTACACTGAACCTTTTCCATTTTGGAAAAGGCAAAAGTTTATCCTAACCTGGGAGGCAGAGGTTGCAGTGAGCTGAGATTGCACCACTGCACCCCAGCCTGGGTGACAGAACAAGACTCCGTCTCAAAAAAAAAAAAAAAAACTTACAAAATTCCTCCCCCTTTCTTCAAGATAGGACATGTGTGGTGCCATTTATATTCCAGAGATCCTAGTGGAGACTAAACTTATCATCTGAACCTGTATCTTTTGCTAACCTTACCCCCTGCCCTATATTGCTTCCTTCACTTTATTACAGGTTTTACTTGTGAGCACTCCCTCAATAAAACTTTTATACCGAATCACTTTCTCAGGCTCTGCTTTTAGAGAATCCAACCTAAGACAGGTTAATAGTGGTGTCAACTAAGAGATATCAAGAATCAGAACACTTTGGGTTTGACAGAAGGTAGAGCAAAAGTGAGTTCCGTTTTGGAATGCCAAGGGGCTATTGGCTGGAATAGATGCGGACTTTGTCAACTTGATAAAAGTGCACCTGTGAGTAACCTACAGCTAACATCATACTTAATGGTGAAAGACTGGATACTTTTCCTCCAATATCAGGAAAACTCTTGCCACTTGAAGTCAACATTGTGCTGAAGGTTCTAGCCAGAGCAATTAGGCAAGAGAAAGAAAGAAAAGGCATCCAGATTGGAAAGGAAGAGTAGAACTATATTCACAGATGGCATTATCTTGCATATAAAAAATCTTCCAGCCTGGGCAACACAGTGAGACCCCATCTCTGTAAAAAATGTAAGTCCGGGTACAGTGGCTCATGCCTGTAATCCCAGCACTTAAGAGAGGCCAAAGTGGGAGGATCACTTGAGCCCAGGAGTTCATAATTAGCCCGGACAACATAGTGGGACTTTGTCTCTACATAAAATAAATTTTAAAAAATTACCCAGGCGTGGTCTCAGCTATTTGGGAGGCTGAGGTGGGAGGATCATGTGAGTCCAGGAGGTCGAGGCTCCAGTAAGCCGAGATCACACCCCTGCACTCCAGCCTGGGCGATAAAGTGAAACCCTGTCCTAAAAAAAGAAAGAAAAAAGACAGTGTGGGACTGGCACAAGAATCAATGTAGAGATCAATGGAATAGAATTAGGAGTCCAGAAATAAACTCATATCTGTAGTCAATTGATTTTTGTCAAGGGTGCCAAGACCATCCCATATGGAGGTAACAGTTTTTCAACAAATGATGCTGGGACAACTGCATAGCCACATGCAAAGGAGTGAAGTTCGATTTTCACACTGTTTACAAAAGATAAAATCGATGAATGGCCTAAAAGTAAGAACTAAAACTAAAGTTCTTAGAAGACAACACAGGAGTAGAACCTTCAGGACTTTGGGTTTTGCAAGGGATCCTTAGATATGACACCAAAAGCATGAGCAACAACAAAAATATAAGTTGGAATGCATCAAAATTTAAAAGTTTTGGGCCTCAAGGGACATCATCATGAAAGACAACACACAGAAGGGGAGAAAATATTTGCAAATCATATATCTGATAAGAGATTTGTATCTAGAATGTATACTCAATAATAAAGACAATCTGGGCCAGGTGCAGTGGCTCACGCCTATAATCCCAGCACTTTGGGAGGCTGAGGTGGGCGGATCACCTGAGGTCAGGATTTTGAGAACTGGCTGACCAACGTGGTGAAACCCTGTCTCTACTAAAAATGCAAAAATCAGCTGGGCTGGGTGTGGTGGCTCATGTCTGGCAAGAGGATGAGGATCCTCCAAGGCAGGAGGATCACATGAACCTGGGAGGCAGAGGTTGCAGTAAGCCAAGATGGCACCATCGCACTCAAGCCTGGGCAACAAGAGAGAAACTCCGTTTCAAAAAAAAAAGAGAGAGAGAGAGAGACAATTTGAGCTTGGTGTGGTGGCTCATGTCTGTATTCCCAGCACTACTTTGGGAGGCCAAAGCAGGAGGATCACTTGAGCTCAGGAGTTCAAGAATAGCCTGGACAACAAAGAGACCTCATCTCTTAAAAAAAAAATTAGAAAAAAAGAACAACAAAAAATAAAAATAAAAATTAGCTTGGCATGGTGGCATATGCCTGTGGTCTCAGCTACATGGGAGTCTGAGGCAGGAGGATTGCTTGAGCCCAGGAGGTCAGGGTTGTGATAAACTGTGTTCGTGACAGAGCAAGACCTGTCTTAAAAGAAAAAAAAAAAGATAATCTGTTGGGCATGGTGGCATGCGGTTGTAGTCCTACCTACTCAGGAGGCTAATGCAGGAGGATCCCTTGAGGCCAGGAGTTCAAGGCTGAAGTGTATTATGATCGTGCCTGTGAATAGCCAGTGCACTCCAACCTGGGCAACATAGTGAGATGCAGTTCCTTGAAAAATTGTTTTTTGGCTAGGTGTGGTGGCTCACAGCTGTAATCTCAGAACTTTGGGAGGCCAAGGTGGGCAGATATCCTGAGGTCAGGAGTTTGAGACCAGCCTGGCCAACATGGCAAAATCCAGTCCCTAAAAAAATTAGCTGGGTGTGGTGGTGCATATCTGTAGTCCCAGCTACTTGGGAGTCTGAGGCAAAAGAATTGCTTGAACTTGGTAGGTGGAGGTTGCAGTAAGCTGAGATCGCACCACTGCACTCCAGCCTGGGTGACACAAGACTGACCCTAAAAAAAAAATTTTTTTTTAAAGAAAAGTCAATTTAAAAGTGAGCAAAGGATCTGAATAGACATTCCTCCAGAAAAGACGTAAAAGTGACCTATGTAAGCACATGAAGAAATGCTCGACATCATTAGTCAGAGAATTGTAGATCAAAACCACAATAAGATACCACTTCACATCCACTGGGATAACTTAGAATCAAAAAGTGAGATAAGTGTTGTCAAGGATGGGGAGAGATTGGGACTTTCCTACGCTGCTGGTGTGAATGTAAAATGGTACAACTGCTTTGGAAAACAGCCTGGCAGTTCCTCAGATGTTTAAATACGGAGTTAACCATATGACCCAGCAATTCCATTCCTTCCTAGGTATATATCCAAGAGAAATCAAAACATGTTCACACAGAGATGTGTATATTAATGTTGATAGCAACATTATTCATAGTAGCCAAAAGGTAGAAACAACTGAAATATTAATTGACAGATGAACACATAAAATGTGGCTCATCTACACTATGGAATATTATTTGGCCGTAAGGTGAAATGAAGTACTGATTAATGCTACAAGTGTCATTGGCCATCAGGTATGTGAGTCTAAAACCTGAGTTCGAAATAAAAACTTGGAAGTCATTATGTGGATGGTAGTTTTTTTTTTTTTTTTTAATTTTTTTATTTGATACAGGTCTTACTCTGTCATCCAGGCTGGAGTGCAGTGGTGTGACCTCAGCTCACTGCAGTCTCTGCCTCCCAGGATTAGGAGATCTACCTCTACCTCCTGAGTAGCTGGGACTACAGGTGCATACTACCACTCCCGGCTAATTTTTGTATGTTTTGTAGAGATGAGGTTTCACCATATTGCCCAGGCTGGTACTGAGTTCAAGCGATCCACCTACCTCAGCCTTCCAAAGTGCTGGGATTATAGACATGAACCACTGCACCTGGCCCTGGACAGTAGTTTAAATGTGAGAATGGATACAATCACTGAAAGAACATGTAGAATGAAGGGAAAGAGAAGCTAATTAAATAAATGACTAGAGAGATAAAAATAAAACCGTGGAATATAGTGTTACAGAAACCAGTGGGATTGAGTATAACAAGATAGATAGATACACAAGGGATAATAATCATCACAACCTCAAACTCAATAGGAAAACCCAAATAAGATAGGGAGAATTCAGTGGTAATGGCAATCAATTCGGTGGTAATAGCCATGGTGTCCACAAAAAGCAGACCACAGAAATGGAGGGGCTTCTATCTCCATAGCTCCCCTAAAATGACTTGCCATTATCTGATCCCCCGTTTTCCAAATCCAGTGGTCAATTTCCAGTCATCTTAACCTGTTGTATGAGCAGGAATGATGGAGATTATAGTGCCTTCTTGAAGCTTTTTTTGGTTTGTTTTATAAGACCCCTCACTTTTGAGTTTTATTCCTCCTATTTCCTGGCTACGCTTTTTAAATAAATTTTGCTGGATGTTCCTCCTCTCTGACCTTTATTAGTTGGAATGCCTCAGGATTAGAGGTCTCAGTCTTTAAACTACTTCCCTTTTCTTCCACATTGATTTCTCTCCACCCTGTGACTATCTATGCCATTTATAACTTAACTACTCTTTAATTTATACCTCTCATTGTCCCTTCCATGAGCTCCAGGTTCATATTTCCAATTGTTTATTTGGTAGCTCCATTTGGAAATCTAATAGGGATCTCTAGTTTAACATGTCTGAAGTAGAACTGGATGTTTTCCCCCACAAAATAACCTTGCTCCTGTTTCCCCACATGCTCTATCTCAGTAAATGGTATCACTATTTATCCAGTTACTCAAGTCAGAAAACCTGATTTTTGATTCTTGTCTTTATCTTGTACCCCACATTCAGTCTGTTAACACATCACCTCTACATCACTTTCAGAATACATCCTGAATCCTACCACTTTCATTGCAACACTAGTCTTGCAGGTCTTTTGCAGTAGCTTCCTAACTGGTCTTTTAGCTTCTATTTGGCTTCCCTACAGAGAGTTCTCAAACAACCAACCAGAGTGAACCTCTTCAATTATAAACCAGATCATGTCACTCTTACTCAACACCCTCCATGGCTTCCAAGCATTCTTAGGATAAAATTCAAAGTCCTTTCTTTGGGTCATAAATCCGTAAGTAATCTGGCTCCCATCTTCTTTCTCCAAACTAATTTCCTATCTGTTCTTTTGCCATAGTGGCTTCCTTGTCAGGCACACTCAAGCCGTAAGGAACTTACCTTGTTGTTTCTTCTGCTTGAAATGTTCTTTCCCAAGTTTGTATAGCTTACTGTCTCACTTAAAACCTTATTCAGATGTCACCTCAGCAGAGGGGCCTTCCCCGAAACCCCTGTGTAAAAGAGCACACCCATCCAGGTAACCCATTTTTATTCTGCTTTATTTTGCTTTACAGTACTCCTCATAACTTTAGATTATTATCTGTGCATCTCTCTCCTCCTCCTATGCTCCCAAACCTTGCACTAAGTTCCATGAATGCAAGAATCTCTTCACTGTTGCAGCCCCAGCACATAGAACAGGGCGTCCCAGAGCAGGAAATCAATAAATAGTTGTTGACTGAATAAATAAAAGAATGAATGGGATGGTAGGGCATTAAATAGCTACTTTGTGCTGTAGCCCTCTTGTAGGTGTTGAGATTACAAAGATGGTAAAAACATAGTCCTTGCCTTCAATAATTTATATTCTAGTAGTATAGCTAGATTACAAATATGTAATTTTAGATTAAATGTTATAGGTTAAAAAAAAAGTTATTAAAAAAAACTGCAGAGTAAAGGGATGGAGGATAATGGGATGGGTTCGATTTTAGTTAGAATAGTCAAGAGCTGCTTGTCTTAGGAAGTAGGATTTCAATAGACACCTCAAGTCTAGTAAAGATCTAGTAGATGGACATTCCAAGGAAGGAAAAAAAAAAAAAAACTCTAGGGCTGGGACATGCTTTGTTTGGAGGGACAGTAAGGCCAGTGAGGCTAGAGCAGGGCTAGTCAGTGTGGGAGGAGATGAATCTGATAAATGGGCAGGTGCCAGATCATGTAGGGCCCTTCTTAGAGGCAACTGATTTTTTGATGGGCTTTAAGGCTATACTTTTGACTTTTACTATGTGATGGGAAGCTATTGGAGGTTTTGAGTGGCAAGGGGACTGGGAAAATACATGACCTTATTTATTTATTTATTTAAAGACGGAGTCTCTACCACCCAGGCTGGAGTGCAGTGGTGCAATCTTGGCTCACTGCAACCTCTGCCTCCTGGGTTCAAGCGATTCTCCTGCCTTAGCCTCACGAATCGTTGGGATTACGGGAGCCCACCACCATGCCCAGCTATTTTTTGTTATTTTTAGTAGAGACGGGGTTTCACCACGTTGGTCAGGCTGGTCTCGAACTCCTGACCTCGCGATCCACCCACCTCGGCCTCTCAAAGTGTTGGGATTACAGGCCTGAGCCACCGCGCCCAGCCTAGACCTTACATTTTAAAAAGTCACTCTGGCTGCCTTGTGTTTAACTGTAATGGCAATAATGGAAGTAGACAAACCAGGTAAGTCTCTATTGCCTGTAATATATAAGTAGTGGTCAGGGAGGTGAAAAAGGGTCAGATTTTTGCAACACGGCCTTCTGGTAAGAAAAAACATTCCCCAGCCTGGCAGCTGGGAGTAATCCTCTGCACTGTTCCTGAAGGTGTCACAACGAAATGAGTACAAAAGTCACCCCGCATCACCGGGCCCACTCTTGGGAACCTTTACCACACCACACCGCTTCAGAAAAGAGCCTCTGGAATAGCTTAGCTACACCTCAAGCTACTGAGCCCCTTCTTTAAAAAATACGTCAATGGAGCCGAGGCGGGTGGATCACGAGGTCATGAGATCGAGACCATCCTTGCCAACATGGTGAAACCCCGTCTCTACTAAAAAGTACAAAAAATCAGCCGGGCGTGGTGGTGCGTGCCTGTAGTCCCAGCTACTCGGGAGGCTGAGGCAGGAGAATTGCTTGAAACCGGAAAACGGAAGTTGCAGTGAGCCGGGATCGCGCCACTGCACTCCAGCCTGGCGATAGAGCGAGACTCTGCCTCAAAAAAAAGAAAAAAATACGTCAATGGAGACTCCCAGTGGAAAATGGGCCTCGATAGTGTAGAAACCCCTTAAGGAAACAAAATCCTGAAAGGAAACGGATTTTCACAAGAAATCCTTCTGCCAATCATTGCTCGTTCCCAGTGTTCAAACACGGCAAAACTGGCCATCATCCAGGAAATGGCCTGCCAATCCCTTGGAAATTTATTCCATCACAACTCTGGGAAGCCCCTAACTCGCATTTGTTTTGCATATCACAAGAGACTCCTGCCCCAAGAAACCACAAAAATAACTTTGCCTCTTCGGTAACGCGCACGCGCCCCTCGCTCTGGCGTTGGCCTTAAACCCCGCCCCTTGTGCGTCCTTCGAGGAGGGTTGCGAGCGGTGAGCTCGCGCGACCACTCTTCCTTCAGTCTTCTCGAGCACATCGTCGCAAACGGGGCCGGAAAGCGTGGCAGCGCAGGCGCAAGCGCAGAGAGCGGAGGCGGCGGTGGTGGCGGCCGCTGGCCAGTGTAAGATGGCGGCGGCGTCGGTGGTGGCAGTGGACGGGGCGGCTGGGCCTGGAACAGTCGGAGCAGCCGCTAGCAGAAGGATGACCCAAGACGGGAAGCGGGCTGCTGAGCCTCGCCGATTCCCGTGCTTGTAACTGCCCCAGCCGGACACCCCCCCTTGACCTACCCGGTCTGTGTCTCGTTCCGGCTCGGCCTGCCCCCCAGCTCCTCAGCCGGTTTTCCTTAAGGATGGGCCTGACCCCTTTCCCAAGCTCCTAGCGCTCAGGTCTTTTCCTTCCGCTGACCCGAAGTCATCGCCGGGAGTACTGGTTGTCCTTTCCTCAGGTCAGCCCTGGGGTTGCCCCCAAGAGCCAGCCCCACAGTTCACAGGGACGCCTTGCTTCGTTGGGTGACTCATTTGTGTGCTCCTATTTCTCCCCTTAGATTGAGGGACACGGTTTGCCCTGCGTCTCCCCGTCACCTCAGGGCCACCGCGCAGTGTGTCCCCCTCCCCCATCCCAAGTTCTCAGGCCCAGCACCTTGTACGGAAGGCCGAGGTCCAAGAATCCTGGAGTCGGCTGTTGTCTTATGGTCTTGTTCCCTCTGTAATATAATTCTCTTAGTTTACCTCCTCTAACTCCCAAATCTTTTAGGGTATCTTAGAACGGTCCCATTTGGTCCCTGTTAGTTGGAAAGCATCTGGTGGCTTGAATTTCTGACTCATGATTGTTACTGGAGTCTCTGTAAACAAACCGGCACTAGCGCTATCACATTCTCTCCGGGATTTCCCCCCCGCTCTGTGGCTTCTTGTCGAGAGGTTGTTTGGTTATGGTTTAGCGTTGAAAAGATTCAGGTTATTCTTTTAAATGACTTTACCTTTTAGTGGAGCTGGGAGATTACTTGCCTGGCTTCTAATCTTCATGTTAGCTCATTTTATTTCATTATGTGCGTGGTTTATTTGTTCAGTAATTAGAATTAAATTATTCTGCTTTTAAATAGTTTTGAGAAGGTCTAAAAATTATTAAAGTGTATTCATAAATATTTTTATTATGTTTAGTAGAAGACACACCTTTGCCATGTAAACTTTAACTTTTCTCAGTCCTTCAGTGAATCTGCAGACCTATTTTCTCAGGAGCTCAGCCTGGCCTTACTTCAGTGATAAAAGGAGGAAAGGTGAGTGGGAGTTGAGGCATTAAAATTCTTGAGTTCAAGACAGACTGCCCTGATGTTCAGCTGCTGACCACTAAAGTCATAAAATTCCTACCACAGTTTCCCAAAGAGTTTGGGTGTTGTTCTTGGCTTTGTTCCAGCTCTAGTTAAATTACTTTTACAAGTTTAATTGTCTGTGGGCTTCTTGTCTTTCTGTCCTAAACTATTGCTGTATATCTTCAAATGACTTAAGCCTAGAAGTGAATGTGTGCCCCCCGCCATGTCTTTTCTTCTTTATTCATTTTCCTTGTATTTCGTCTTTGTGTCGATCATGTTTCTTACATTGTTAAAAACTGAGACTTAGTTTGTCTGAGTTCTGTTCAGCCTGTTGTCAAATCAAGTCTCTTCCCCTCTCACAGCTTTGGATTGTCATCCCTTGGCATTTAGAGGTGAATATATAGCTGCTTGTGACTTAAAAGCTGGGAAGTATTGAATGATGCTGCCTTTAGTTGGTGTCTGAGTCCAGTCTATTTCAGAATTCCGACTTTTTAGGATATAGTGGGAAATTTTTTGTTAAAAAAAAAAATAGTGGTTGCTCTTTCTCTTGTAGCTGGTCTGAAGAATTCTTGGTTAGCAGAAGAAACATCCTGGGCATTCAGCAGCATGGGCTGGTGCCAAAAAGGGAGTCAGAACATACTTACAAATGCAGTTTTCGTAAGGTTTTAGGTTTCTGGTGGCAGAGAATAGAGGTTCATGGCATGTGACAGAAAAGCTAAGTGACTGGAAGGTAAGCCTGGCTGATTCCATATATCTTTATGATTTGTAGTAGGAAAAGATTGAGAGTGACATTGGTGAGTTTTATTCCATCTGATGACTGAATTAGCAAATGCTCATTATGGACTGGAATAAAATTATTAGTGATGGTGTGTATGTGTATCAGTAAGATATTAAAGAGAAAAGTACAGTCTTTAGAGATTGGACAGACTTTATTTTAATTTAAGGTTTAAATACTAGACTAATGTTTCTGAACTACGTGACCTTGAGCAAGTTACTTAAACTTCTCTGACTCTTAATTTCCACAACTCTAAAAGTGTGATAATACCACTTACCTCCCAGGGTCATTGTTAGTATTATAGGGAATCTATTTAAAGCTCTTAGTAATCTAAGAGCACGTGGTACACACTCAAAAAATATTTTGTTTTCTTTGCACATCATTGATATAGCTTTGAATAAATTATACATTAATTGATAATTCTTTACATTTTGCTTTAGAACACATTTTTTTTCTGGTCACTTTTCCAAACTGATTTTTAATTGTTCAGCTTAGACATGTCCTTTGTTAAGTGCCCACCTAGAGTTGTCTTCTGAATACAGCCCCCCTGGCAGGGGTTCATAACCAGAGGACAGAGAGAATATTAGATGTTGGTGTATGTATATTTTAAAATGTATTCTTAAACATCAGTAATTTTTTTATTCATTGCTTCCTTCTTGGTCTCTCTATTAGCACACCTGATCAGAGTTGGTAGTGTTGTAATTTTTTCCTTTTGTGCTACAGTGTTCCCTCTACTGCAACTACTCTTTATACTTTCCTTTTTTTGCCATGAAGGGAGTACATTTTTTCCTTGTTGTTGGGCTGTACAGTGATCCTCATCAACAAATTATCAAAGAACTGTGTATGAGGAAAAGGTCTCATTTCTTTTTAAAGTGAATCAGGGGTAGAGAGTTAGGAATGAAGAGTTCTTTTTTCAGCTCCACAGCTGCACCACCTTAATAATATGACAGTACAGGTGAAGAGTTTTAAACCTTTTGTGGACTTTTCTTTCACATCTTTTTGGCAAGGGCACGTGAAAATTAAGTACTGATAATATCGCAGTGAAAGCGGCCATGTCATTCAGACCAGGGATCGTTTTAGGTTTGATTAACTTTTCATTACCATCATCCAGGGTCGAAATTCTCCATTGTAAGGTAAGGACTCTCCAGGGTGGTGGTGAGGTGGGTGAGATTGCATTTGTATCATTTGTGTTTTTATGAACTCTGAAGATCCACGTCAGGTGAGGGGAAGGGTAGGAAGAGAAAAGGAAATATGTTGAAAGAGGCATAACTTTATTTCCTTATGTGCTGGGTAAGAATCCCCAGGTGACATCTGTGTATATAGTAAATCAGTATTTCTAGTCTGTGGACCATACTCTAAATTTTTTATCTTTCTGAAGTTTTGTTATTTTTTATTTTTGTAGAGATAGGGTCTCACTTTGTTGCCCAGGCTGGTCTCGAACCCCTGGGCTCAAGTGATCCTCCTACCTCAGCTGAGTAGCTGGGACCACAGGCATACCATACCTAGCTAATTTTTTTTTTTTTAATTAGAGATGAAGTCTCACTTTGTTGCCCATCTGGTCTCAAGTGAACCTCCCATCTTGGCCTCCCAAAGTGCTGGAATTACAGACATAGCCACAGCACCCAACTTCAAGATATTTTTATATTTCCAGGATTTTAGGTGTTTACTTAAGAATTATGACATCTTATTAGGTAGTATTTCCTAGGATGGCTGGAGTGGGAGGCTAAGAATGCTTTTGACCTTTTAGTTCCTATCACCAACCTCTTAAAGTGCAGTCTATTTATTTTTGAAACAGGGTCTCTGTCACCTAGGCTGGAGTAGAGTGGCGCCATCATGGCTCACTGCAACTTTGACCTTGTGGGCTTAGGTGATCCTCCCACCTCAGCCTCTTGAGTAGCTGGAACTACAGGTGCATGCCACCACACCTGGCTAATTTTTGTATTTTTTGTTAAGATGAGGTTTTGCCGTATTGCCCAGGCTGGTGTCGAACCCCTAGGCTCAAACAGCCCTCCTGCCTCAGCCTTTCAAAGTGCTGGGATTACAGGTGTGAGCCACTGCACCCTGTTAAAGTGCAGTCAATTAAATGTATAGGAATCTGCCAGGCCAAGTGCAGTGGCTCATGTCATAATCCCAGCCCTTTTGGGAGGCCAAGGTAGGAGGATCACTTGAGCCTAGTTGTTCAAGACCAGCCTAGGCAGTATAGTGAGACTTTGTCTCTACAAAAAGTTAAAAAAAAATTAGCCAAGCATGGGGCATGTACTTGTAGTCCCAGCTCCTTGAGAGGCTGAAGTGGGAGGATTGTTTGAGTCCAGGAGGTAGAGGCTGCAGTGAGCTGAGATTGTGCCACTGCATTTTAGTAATAGCAACAGAGTGAGACCTGGTCTCAAAAAAATAAAAGAATCAGTCTCAGTGCCGTGGTCCTTAGTGTTGAATAGGACCAACCTAAGACAGAAGCTTGTCTTCAGAGCTGAAAGAAAGCAGCCTTTTTGTTGCCAGTTTAAAACAATACTGGCATTTTAAAAGCAAACAGACTCTAGTAGAAGACATTGTATAGGAGCGCACCCTGTTGTGAAAGACTGGGATCTTGAGTTTCATGCTCTAAGTCTTGTATTCTGTCAGGTGAGCTATAGGCTTTTAAAATCATAAAGTGACTATTAAACTGCTTTCAGTAGATAGATTCATTACTCCATTTTTTCTACTGTAGAAAAGTTATTCTAAACATGTCTAGGAAATATCCAGATTATAAAAGAGAAATAGCGATATCCAAACAGGACTTTTTATTGCATAACATTGGTGTTAGAGTTAGTTTTTAAGTCTCTGAGATTGAATTAGCTTTTTTTTTTTTAAAGCAGATTATCAGTGAGCTAAGATAATCTGCTGTTTACCCTCACCCATGTGGAACATAGGCAACTGAATTAATTGAATCAGCAATAGGCATGGAGTAGTGACTTTGTATATCTTCATTTTGGAGCCAAAAATTGAGTTTTAGATTAGTTTTATAGTAATATTAAAAACTTCTTTTATTTTCGCAAATATACCCAAGAAACTCCATTGCTGTTAAAATTAGTCAGAAAAGGAGGATGCTTGCTCTTTATTGATTTAATCATTCTGCTCTTGGAGTGAGTAGAAAGTTTTTGAAAACTTTTCAAAAATTAGTAAGTGATGAATTTTATGAATTGTCACTTCTTTGTAGCAGTCCTTTATCTCTGCCTCTACAGGACATAATTTCTGGGCCAGAAGCCAGATTTCTCAAGTACCACCTAACCCTAGGAACGTGTTACGATACAGATAAATTAATGAACGGAGGCTGCTTTGAGGTTGCCAATAAGGCATTGGGGAGTAATTAATATGACAAGGATGGCATCTTATTAATGAAATGTATTAATATTATGTCTAATGGATTGGGTTATTGCAAAAATTTTCATCACTATATCTGAGATTAGGTATTTGCTGTTTATCCTCTGAAGATACTGTTGAAGGAGGTCTGTCCAGGTTCTAAAGTGACACATACATATTTGCCTCACATGCCATTTTTTTTCTTCCTGTTTTTTTCTTAGCCCTCTGGAAAGCTACTATAGGGTTTACCTCTAATGGTAGCCAAGTAACTGTATTCCTCTGGTGTACTTTAATCTTTGCCACATTACCAGGTATGTTTTGTTAACCTTACTTAGAATCCAACATTGGACCCTTTCTTCTAAACCTAACCTGTAGGAGGGCACTTCTTGATGTTTTAAGCCTCTCTATTGTTTTATTATAAGTTGTACCTTTGGCGCATCATCCTTTCATCTTAAATTCTTTCTAGCAATTTAAGTAAAAATTGAAATATAAATGGTAGAAACTGGTAATGGCAATAGACTCTGATGTAAAGGTAAATTGAGATGGAAACACAATGGAAAGTAGATTTCCCTTAGCATTAGTTAAATTGAGATAAATGGGCTTGTATGTTTTTATGGCGAGTTCCCTTAGCCAGGTGCAGTGGTGCGTACCTGTAATCCCAGCTACTCGGGAGGTTGGGTTGGAAGGACTGCTTGAGCCCAGGAGTTTCAGGCCAACCTGGGCAACATAGTAAGACCTTGCCTCCTAAAAAAAAAAAAAAGTTCCTTAGTTCTGCTGCTGGAAATGAGCACTTAAGGGTTAGAGTGCATTCCTAACATACTCTGAAATACTATTGTTAGAATTAAAGCCAGAGGCCAGGCACTGAGGCTTACGCCTATAATCTCAGCAGCATTTTGGAAGGCCGAGGCAGGCAAATCACCTGAGGTCAAGAGTTTGAGACCAACCTGGCCAACATGCCAAAATACCATCTTTACTAAAAATATAAAAATTTGCAGCCTGAGGTGGCATGCACCTGTAGTCCCAGCTAGCTGGGAAGCAGAAGTTGCAGTGAGCTGAGATCATGCCACTGCACTCCAGCCTGGGTGACAGAGTGAGGCCCTGTCTCAAAAAAAAAAAAAAAAAACAAGAATTAAAGTCAGTAAACTATAAACACTGGGCATTTGGTGTTACCAATAGGGAGAGGAGAAGGCCTTAATCCAAAGAAGGAACAAAGTTCCTTATTCGTAGTTATCTGTGGTAATTGCTTTGCAGTCCTCCCATCTTGAGTATCCTCAGAACCTTCAAGAGGGAGAAGAGGCCAGGTATGGTGGTTCATACCTATAATCCCAGCACTTGGGGTGGGCTAGGTTAGGTAGAAGGATCACTTGAACCCAGGAGTTTGAGACCACACTAGGCAAGATAGTGAGACTCTGTCTCTACAATAATAAAAGTAAAAAATATTATTTTATAAGTTAAATAAAAAGAAGGAGAAAAACTTAAGGAGGCTTTTATTGTGGATTCCTGGGTAGATTGCCTTACTCCAGTTCATAGAACGTGAATACTTGAAAGAAGATATTAAAAGAGCTCTCTGAATTCTTTAAAACGCCAGAGATAATGGGTAAGAAGATTTCGTAGACTTGGAACTGTATCCTATATTGTATACAATGTTTGGAGAATCATTGCTGAGTGGTAAAGAAGTCCAGGCTTTTCTAGGAAATGTAGTCTGGTATAGAGATGTGAAACTAGAAAAATAATATAATTTGCCTACTATGTACAAACAGGCTCTTAGCATACGTTATCTTTAATCCTCTAAATTCCTGCAGGGTGGTGGTATTATCTCATTTTACAAAAGAAAAGTTCAAAAGTAGGTGGTAGAGATAGAATTCAAACCCAGGACTGTTTGACAACAAAGCCCTTTTCTTTCTTTTATAATATAGGCTGTCTTTAAAAACAGGGCTTTTCAAAGCCAAGTGGTGAAGCAAATGAGCTGAAAGGTAGAATTTCTTATAAACATATATACAAAGTATTCAGATGACAGTAGGAATAAAAACATTTTTTCATTGTTTAGACATAGTATGCTATATTGGTAGGCTAATGAGTTTTTTTTAAGGAAATAATTTTTCTATTTTTTGAGACAGAGTTTCGCTCTTTCGCTCAGACTGGAGTTCAGTGGCACAATCTTGGTGCACTGCAACCTCTACCTTGCAGTTTCAAGTGATTCTCCTGCCTCAACCTCCCGAGTAGCTGGGATTACAGGTGCCTGCCATAACACCTGGCTAATTTTTGTACTTTTAGTAGAGATGGGGTTTCACCATGTTGGCCAGGCTGGTCTCAAACTCCTGAACTCGTGATCCACCTGCTTCAGACACCCAAAGTGCTGAGATTACAGGCCTGAGACACCGTGCCTGGCCCAGGAGATAATTTTTATAGAGTTGAGAGAGCTGAGGCCTAGCATTTTATGATTCTTGACTAGAGAGAAAATCAGCATTCCACTCAACCTCTGAGATAGTTCCAGGGGAAAAGCTGTTTTGACTTTTACATCCTTTTGACAGTGTACAGTTTTCTGTATTTTTTGGAAGCATAGACTGTCCTCCTCATCTTCTTGGTTTTTTGTTTGTTTTTCTGAGGGTCTTGCTCTGTCACCTAGGCTGGAGTGCAGTGACCCCATCACGGCTTACTGCAGTCTCAACCTCTGGGGCTCAAGTGATTCTCCCACCTCAGCCTCCCAAGTAGCTGGGACTACAGGTGTGTACCACCACACCCTGCTATTTTTTTTTTTTTTTTTTTGAGACGGAGTCTCGCCCTGTCGCCCAGGCTGGAGTATGATGGCATGATCTTGGTTCAGTGCAACCTCCACCTCCCGAGTTCAAGTGATTCTTCTGTCTCAGCCTCCCGAGTAGCTGGGATCACAGGAGTGTGCCACCATGCCTGGCTAATTTTTGTATTTTTAGTAGAGACAGGGTTTCACCACGTTAGCCAGGCTTGTCTCAAACTCCTGACCTCAGGTGATCCACCCGCCTCAGCCTCCCAATGTGTTAGGATTACAGGTGTCAGCCACCGTGCCCAGCCTAATTTAAAAAATTTTATTAGAGATAAGGTCTCCCTATGTTGCTCAGGTTGGTGTCAAACTCCTGGGCTCAAGCGATCCTCTAGCCTTTCTCAAGCGCTGGGATTACAGGCATGAGCCATTGTGCTTAGCCTATTCTCACCTTGAAACCTTTTTATTCTTGACTTCCAGGGGTTTACTTTTGATTATTTGTTCTTAATTTTTCTCTCTGCTCTCCTTTCTCTTCTCTAAGGGTGGGTATTCCTCAAGATTCCTTCCTTGAACTTATTGTCCCAGAGCCTTCTTAGGTACCTAATTGTTTTAGTGAGGTATGATTTACAGGGTGTTTGAATTTGAAGTTTCTCTGAACAGATAATTCACAAGTCTGTATCTCTGGCCCTACTTTAAGTTCTAAACTTAGATTTGTTTGTCACTACCTTCCTAACATGTTGGCTTGGATTTTAAGCATATTCAAAATAATCTCTTATCCCACCTGCCAGCTTCTCATTTGAGTCACTTGATTTTCTCTGGGCACCAGATTAAGAACTTGTCTTTTTTGACTCTTTCAGCTTTGTAACTGCTTATCTACCTTTACAAGGATTCTCATGTTGATCCCTTTTGAGTTCCCTTTGCCATCAACCCAAGACAGCCTCTCACTACTTCTTATCTTGGCAACTATATTAGCTGTTAAACTTGTTTCTCCTTCCTTTTCCTTCATTTCAGTCCATCTTATTATCTTTGACAAAATAATTTTCCTGATGCCTGACGCCCCCTAACAACTAGGTTTTTACTATACTTCTTAATTAATCAACTATATCTTGCCATCTAGCCAAACTAGACTACTCGTATATATTTCTTGAACATGTCAGGTTTTTAACCTCTGTATCTTTTCTCACTCAGGTCCTGTGGAATGTCTTTCTTTCTCAATTCTATCCATTGAAATCCTTCCTGTCTTTTAAATTCCATCTTAAAAGCTAATTTTCCATGGAAGCGTTTCCTTTTTCCCTGAAACTAAATATATCTTTTCCTCTGTTTAACCACGGCAGCATTCTATTTATTTTTTTAAAAAATGATAGTGATACTTGTATCTCTTGTATCATGGTTATATACTTATTTTTCCTAATTGATTAATTGGCTACAAAAGGGACTGTGACTGCCTTGTTTATATTTGTAGCTTCTATATTGCCTGGTATACTGTTGTGTAACAGCATGTTTGCCTACAGATAGGCCACTGGGTGGTGCCAGAGGCTTGTAATTTGTATAAAAATGAGTAGCCTACACTCCGAGCTAGAGTCTATGCCCAGAGCCTCTCTGAAGTTGGGTTGTTTATACTGTCAAATCTTCAGCACAGTAGGAATACATATTAATTTTCCTGTTCCAGAAACATTCAGTTCTTTCTACTCATCAGTCCAACCCACCAGAGGAAACAGTGTCATGTTCGACCCCTCCAAGTACTTAATAGAAAGTAGCCCAGAACTGAAGTTCTACCCACTATAAACATGCTTTATATAATGAGTTTCAGCCTCTTTGGTGTCATCCTTTGAGTTTCAGTGCCTAAGGTTCTCTGATTAATAAACACTGTACGGCCAGGTGCAGTGGCTCATGCCTGTAATCCCAGCATTCTGGGAGGCCGAGGCAGTTGATTGCTTGAATCCAGGAGTTCGAGACCAGCCTGGGCAACATGTCCCCCACCATTGTCTCTACAAAAAAATCAAAAAATTTAGCCGAGTGTGGCGGTGTGCACCTGTAGTCCCAGCTACTGGAGGGACTGAGGTGGGAGCATCACTTGAGCCTGGGAGGTCAAAGCTATTAGTGAGCATTACTGCATTCCAGGCTATACAACAGTGAGACTCTGTCTTAAAAAAAGAAGAAAAAAAAACACATAAAAACACTATGCTATTAGAGTGTGGCAGGCAGTAGGAGTCAGGAAAGTAGTCTTGGAGAACTAAGTGTTTCTTGTGAAGGAAAAATATTAAGGAATGGGAAATGCAGTTAAAATGAGCCATTTCAGCTTGGAAACAAAAATTGGAGGTGGAGAAAGTAAAACTAGTTGATACCAGATGGACTGTGGGACCTAGAAAAGCAAATTTGTACTTTGGATGGAGATCAACCCTGAACAGCTGCTCATTTATGAGTGGTATGGGACATCTGTCCTCACAAAAGAAACTTGGGACTGTGTGGCTCTCTGTCTTACTAATAATTGAAGTATTTTCTCATCACCTTTTAGTTTTAGAGGAAATTCTAAAACCTTGTCTCATTTAAATGTGGGTGTTTATTTAGGAGAGTTGGGCATTTGAGTAGCAGAATGAGACAGGCACTGGCTTGAGAGAATGCTGGGATTATATAAATCATGAGATTTGACAGACTGAGTTCAGGTCTTAGTAAAAAGATCAAGGACAATAATAATATTTAGATGTTGATGTTTCAGTCGGGCCCAAGGTAAGGTAGTTATCAGACCAGTGTTCATAGACCCTAGACACCAAAGAATTTAAAATGAACTTCAGAGAAATTTAAAAAATAAAAAGCATAAGCATGCAAATTAATAGTACAACCACAAGAACTACTTAGAGCTACTTTAAGTTAGTGTGATTCTTAGTTATCACCAAGACAATAGGGTTGTAGACTCTTGATGTATTTAGGATTTATTTTGCCATTAATGTGGTGGTTGATAAATCACACAGGCAGTTTTGGTTGCAGCAAAAATCCTTGCAGCACTTTCGTTTTCAAGTGAGAAGTCTGGACCATATGTTCATTTGCTGTGATATGTTGACCATTTTAGTAAACTTCCATTAATCACAGCCTTGAGAATTTAGTGTTTTTAATGGTATTATGTCATTTAACAATTTGCATGATTTTTCCCTCACTCTTCTCTCATCCTTTTTTTTTTTTTTTGAGATGAAGTTTCACTCTTGTTACCCAGGCTGGAGTGCAATGGCACGATCTTGGCTCACTGTAACCTCTGCCTTCTGGGTTCAAGCAATTCTGCCTCAGCCTCCCAAGTAACTGGGATTACAGGCATGTGCCACCACACCTAGCTAAATTTTTTTTGTATTTTTAGTAGAGACAGGGTTTCTCCATGTTGGTTAGGCTGGTCTTGAACTCCCGACCTCAGGTTCCATCTGCCTTGGCCTCCCAAAGTACTGGGATTGCAGGTGTGAGGCACCACGCCTGGCCCTCATTCTCTCTTTTTAGGCCACATTTATTCAAGTATAATTTATATACAGTAAAATTTATCTTTTTTTTTTTTTTTTCGAGATGGAGTCTCACTCTGTTGCCGGGCTGGAGTGTAGTGTTGTGATCTCGGCTTACTGCAACCTCCACCTCCTGGGTTCAAGTGATTTTCCTGCCTCAGCCTTGTGAGTAGCTGGAACTACAGGTGCATGCCACCACGCCCAGCTAATTTTTGTATTTTTAGTAGAGATGGGGTTTCACCATGTTGGCCAGGATGGTCTCGATCTCCTGACCTCGTGATCTGCCTGCCTCAGCCTCTTAAATTGCTGGGATTACAGGTGTGGGCCACCACACCTGGGAAATTTATCCTTTTTTAAGTTGGCCTATTTTAATTCTGACAAAGGCATAGTTATGCCCATGATTAGGGCATAGAACATTTCCATTATTCCAGAAAGTTTTCTCATGCCCTTTTGTAGTCAGTTTTATGCCCCTACCCCCGGCAATCCCTGATCTCTCTATTCCTATAGTTTTATCTTTTCCAGAAAGTATTATAAGTGGAATCATATATTTTATAGCTGTTTAAGTCTGAATTCTTGGACTTACCATAACATACTTGAGATCTATCCATGTTGTTGCTTGTATCAGTAGTTTATTCCTTTTTATTGCTCCCATTGTGTGGACTTACTACAATTTGTTTATCCATGACCCAGCTGAAAAACATTTGTTTCCAGTTTTTTGATGAATTTAAGTAAAACTACTAAAACATTCACTGACAGGGTATTTTTAATTTTGTGGACGGACATTTTCCTTTTTATTTTTTATTTTTGAGACGGAGTTTCGCTCTTGTTGCCCAGGCTGGAGTGCTCTCAGCTGTGATCTCAGCTGATCACAACCTCTGCCTCCCAGGTTCAAGTGATTCACTTGCCTCGGCTTCTCAAGTAGCTGGGATTTTAGGGACGTGCCATCACACCTGGCTAATTTTGTATTTGTAGTAGAGATGGGGTTTCTCCGTGTTGGTCCGGCTGGTCTTGAACTCCTAACTTCAGATGATCCACCCACCTTGGCCTCCTAAAGTGCTGGAATTACATGCATGAGCCACCTTGCCTGGCCTTCCTTTTTATTTTATTTATTTATTTATTTTTAAAGATGGGGTCTTGCTGTTTTACCCAGGCTGGTTTAATTCCTGGGCTCAAGCGATCCTCCTGCCTCAGCCTCCCAAATTGCTGGGATAACAGGTCTGAGCCACCACACCTAGCCTCTTTTTTGTTGTGGAAATTCCTGACGTTGAAGTGGGATTCCTGAGTTGTGTAAGTGTATATTTAAATTCATAAGAAACTGCCAAAGTGCTTTTTTTCAAAATGACTATACTGTTTTGCCTATCTAATAACAGTGTGTAAGAATTCTAGTTGCTCTACTTGTTAGTACTTAATAAAGTAAATTTTCATTATTTAAACAATTTTTAACCATTCTAATAGATACTTAGTGGATTCTCATTGTGGTTTTAATTCATATTTCCCTCATTAATAATATTGAGGATCTTTTTAAGGGGTTGATTTCAAGGGGTTATTATTTACAGTACTTTTTTTGTTAGTTTTTGAGATGGAGTCTCTCTGTGTTGCCCAGGCTAGAGTGCAGTGGTGTGATCATGGCTCACTTGCAACCTCTGCCTCCTAGGCTCAAGAGATCTTCCTACCTCAGTCTCCTGACCACGCCCAATTAATTTTCTATTTTAATAGAGACGGGGTTTTACCATGTTGGTCAGGCTGGCCTTGAATTCCTGACTTCAGGTGATCCACCCATCTCCCAACGTGCTGGGATTAGAGGCGTGAGCCACCCCACCTGGCCTTTTTTTTTTTTTTTTTTTTAAAGATGGTGTTACTTTCTTGCCCAGGTTGGAATGCAGTAAGTAGGGGGATCATAGCTCACTGCAGCCTTGAACTCCTAGACTTAAGTGATCCTCCCACCTCAGTCTTCCAAAGTGTTGGGATTATAGGTGTGAGCCACCACATGTGGCTTGTGATTATTATTTAGTTGTGACGGTTTTAAAATATATTCTGGTTACTGTCCTTTATCAAATATGTGTTTTGTAGATATTTTCTTCCAGTCTGTAGCTTGTCTTTGCATTATTGTAACAGTGTCTCTTGGAGATATTTTAATTTTTTTTTTTTTAAGACGGAATCTCTCTGTCGCTCAGGCGGTGCTATCTCGGCTCACTGCAACCTCCACCTCCTGGGTTCAAGCAATTCTCCTGCCTCAGCTTGCCCAGTAGCTGGGACTACAGGCGTGCGCCACCATGCCCAGCTAATTTTTGTATTTTTAATAGAGGCGGGGGTTTGCCTTCTTGGCCAGGCTGATCTTGAACTCCTGACCTCAAGTGATCCACCCGAGTTGGCCTCCCAAAGTGCTGGGATTATAGGCATGAGCCACCTCACTCAGTGAGATTTTAATTTTGATAATCCAACTAATTAACTTTTGTGTGTGTGATTTTTGTGTCCAATCCTAAGAAATTGTTGCCTAACCCAAGGACACAGAAGAGATTATTTTCTTTGTTTTCTTCTGGAAGTTATATTGTTTTAAGTTATATTTAGGTTTGTGATTCATTTTGAGTTGCTTTTGTATATTGTACAATGTATGAATTGAGGTTCTTTTTTTTTTTTCCTTTTGGCAGTTGACTGTTCAGTTATTCTGGCACAAGTTGAGCATCCCAAATTCAAAAATTGGAAATCTAAAATGCTTTGAAATGTGAAACTTTCTGAATGCCAACTTGGTGCTCAAAGGAAATATTTGTTGGAGCATTTTAGATTTTGAATTTTCCGATTTTGGATGCTCAACTTTGAAACACTTCTGGTCCCAACCATTTTGGATAAGAGGATATTCCTGACAAGGGATACGTAGTCTCTTGTACAGATCCTTCATCATATTAGGGGAAAAGAGCAAGAGGTTTTAAACAAGAGACACTTGATATCTCTTTTACAAAATACTCTTATCCAGTGTATTAAAGTCTCTGCCTGGTTTTTAGTTAATGTTTTGTCATGTAATTGGTTAAAAATTCAAGGCTTTATTCTTACTAAGACAAGAAAAGTCTAGGTCACTGGAATTTCTTAGTGAAATTAAAATGGCATGTGGGTCTTTTTTCCTCATCCTCCAATGGGTTACTTTTTAACCTTCAGTTTGGCAGGGGTTATAGTTATTTTTAGAGTACGGACAGTGGAGCTAATCTAATTAAACTCCTCTAACTACCTGGGGCAGTGAGCTCATCAGCTTTTCTAAGCTCAGCAAGATTAGATTTGGACTAGATTTTACATGAAAGTTGATCAAAGTAAAAATAGTGGATTTGTTGGAAATATAACACAGTGAAGAATGAAGAAAACAGTCTGGATTTGGGTCAAATATGGTCTCTGCAGACCTCAGTTTGTAAAATAAGTTTGTATTCTTCAGTGATGGAAATTTTTTTTTTTTTTTTTTTTTTTGACACGGAGTTTCACTCTGTCACCCAGGCTGAGGTGCAGTGGCACAATCTCAGCTCACTGCAACCTCTGCCTCCCGGTTTCAAGCAATTCTCCTGCCTCAGCCTCCCGAGTAGGTGGGATTACAGGTGCCCACCACTACATCCAGCTAATTTTTCATATTTTTAGCAGAGACAGGATTTCACCATGTTGGCCAGGCTGGTCTCGAACTCCTGACCTTGTGATTCACCCGCCTTGGCCTCCCAAAGTGCTGGGATTACAGGCATGAACCACCGAGCCTAGCCGATTTTTAATTTTTATTTTTGCAGACTGTCTTGGCTGGAGAGAAGTGGTGTAATCACAGCTCACTGCAGCTTCAACTTCTGTGGCTCATGTGATCCTTCCACCTCAGCCCCACCCCAAGTAGCTGGGACTACAGGCATATGCCACCATGCCTGACCGATTTTTTTATTTTTTGTAGAGACAGGGGTCTTCTTATGTTGCCTGGGCTGGTCTCTAACTTCTGCCTCGGCCTCCCAATGTGCTGGGATTACAGGCATGAGTTGCCGTGCCTGACTGGAAAAGATTCTTCAGTGGCTCCTGTAGTTGACACCTAGGGCATCTCTGCCTCCTTCATTGATTGATTGAGATGGGGCTCTCACCTTTCTGCCCAGGCTGGTCTTGAATTTCTGAGTTCCAGCATTCCTTCCTCAGCCTTCTGAGTAGCTGTGATTATAGGTGCATGCCACACCTTTGAACATCAGGTTCATGCTCAAAGTTTTCGCTGGTAGAGGTTAATAAGCAGTTTGGAGACCACTGCTCTAGAGTATCCTTCTGCAGAAGTTTTGACAGTTAAGTCTACTTACTTTTATCATCTGTGCACATGTATTTTCTAGAGCAATTATGAGTCAAAAGTTCAGGCAGTCTGGGCTCCTGTAGGAGTTGATACTTGGTTTTGAGAGAGATTCTCTGGAGCTGCTTTTTAATTCTGTGGGAGTGGATAATAGTGGGGTAAAACCTATGGTAAAGAGTTTTGATTATGGAGGTGGGAAAAAAGTATCAGATCCGTTCGTGTTACACTGGTCTGCTTATTACCTTAATTTTTAATCTTAACAAAGTGTGCAGTCATTTTTCCCACTTGATAGGACTTTTGCAATTAATAAAATTTTAAACTATAGATGGAGAAGACATGCTCTGTTGCTAAAGTAAGGACTGTTGAGAGGGAAAAACAAATGCTGTGCGAGGAATGCTATACAAAACTCTCTACCTCAAAAAGGAGGAAAACAAAATGCATTGCAAACAGCTCTTCACTGTTTTTGTTTACGTTGCTTCATGTATCTGTTTTTTGTTGGCATTGTCTTTCATCATCACCCTTCCAGGTGTCCTTTCCTGAAATTCAGTCAGCTTCAGCCCCACTCTTGTAGTTTTTCTACTCCCACCGTGGCCTATTGTGAACAATCTTTGGCCCACTGTCTCTTAACAGAGAATACTTTTAATAAAACAGCTTAGATTTCTGTAGAGGGTAGCGGGGGTAAGGATAAGGATGAGGCTGCTTCTGGAATAATTGTTATGGGAATGAAAGGGCTGTTGAAAGATTAGAGGCCAGTGTGCCTGGATACAAGGACTGGGGTCATAATTATACTTTGTCTTTTACCAGTGCCTTTTGTCCAAGTCACTGAAAGGGCCTAACAAAATTCTGATCTGAATAATATTATTCTTTGCTCTTTGGAATTTACTGGAGGTGGCAGTGAGGCCCTGACAAAAATAAGAATGTTTTATAGTGGCATAAAAGGAAGTAAGTTAGATACCCTACTTCCTTGTTAAGAAAAGATGAGTCTGGTTAAAGTTGGTAGATTTAGGTGAACCAGTGTTTGTCATTAAATGAAATGGGATGAGATGATTTAATGGAAATGTTGCACTTTTCTTCCCCACCTTTGTCTTTGTGCTTAGAGACTGACTGTTAGTCCTAAGAGAAACAAAACAAGGTTCTTTCCTAGGGATAGGGTGTTCCTGATTTCCAGTTCCAGCTCTTCTTATAATGCTTATTAGCTGTTGTGCCTTTCTAAGTTTGAAGTTAGCCATCTGAGTGAACAGAAAGCTCAAGCTCTTCCCCCAAGAGTTTGATTTCTTCTATCTGTTGATTTGTATGTAAAGTTATATTCAGAATCTGACCCATCTCTTTATGTTGTGAAAACAAGTGTTTTACTTACGGAGTTTGAGGATACATATGTCATTTATTTATGTTGGAAGATTCTTGCCTAGAGGGCAGTGCTGAAGTTAGCTTTAGGTATTGAGTTGAAACTCTTTGCATGCAGTCCCTGTCACTTGATATGTGCCTGTTGTTCCAGGTTTTATTTTAGTTCCCACTTTCCCATCTGAAAAATCACTGGCAGTTACTCAGTGAGGGAAGTAAAGAGATGGTACTTGACCTCCCCAAAAATATGTCATTATATGGAATTTAAACATAGGGAAGAAAAAATTCTGGTGTGCTTTTCACAAGCTGAGAAGCCCTGTTAAGCACACATACACAAATCATTTTTATAAAAGTGATAAAACCTTGTACATTGTTAAATCTCCTTGTCCCTATTTTCTTTCCCAGGTGGTTTCCTAATTGTTTTGGTTTCTTCCTCCCCAAACCCAGGCTGGCTACAGCAAACATCATTCAAGATGTCCAGCAAAGGGAGCAGCACAGATGGCAGAACAGACTTAGCTAATGGTAAGGGGCCAAAATGAAGGTGAAGCTATTTTTGCTATCAGCTGAGGTTCTCCTCCTCCCTGCAAGAGAGAGTGGAGGCCTGGATTTTAGTGGAGGGAAGGAAACTTTGCTGTGTTGTTTTGAGTGTAGGAAACTACACAGGAAACACCTTGGACTGTATTGTACTTTTGCTTCTTCTGATTTTATCTGATCATTTCCAAAAGATCGATAACAGAGCTATACTTCTAAGAGGTCGAGTGGTTTGGAGTTCTGTAAGGCTATAAGGATGGGCAGAACCTAGGAAATGCTGTTAATAAAGGAGAAAAATAAGATCCAATGGGTGGTAGGAACAAAAGAATTTTAGGGAAGATGAGCTTCCCCAGTTATGTTGAGAGGCCCCTTTCCACAGTAAGTAGTAGTTTGATAGAGAGATTAACATGGCTGGGCATGGTGGCTCATGCCTATAGTCCTAGCACTTTGGGAGGCTGAGGCAGGCAGATGGCTTGAGCCCAGGAGTTTGAGACTAGCCTGGACAACATAGCGAGACCCCATCTCTTAAAAAAAAAAAAAGCAATTACATAAGGGATGAAGTTACAACCCAGCTAGGAGTGGGACTTCTTTCCCCTCCTTATTTCCTTCCCTTAGTTCCCCTCCCTTCTTTACATTTCTCTCCTTCCTGCCTTCCTTTCCCTCCTTCCTCTTTTCTGGACGAGTGCTGCTAAGTGTCAAATCACTGGCTTTAGGGCAAATTTGAAGGCAGAATATAAAAATTTTAGTAGAGTGTAACTAACACCTGGGTTATTTAACCAATGCTTCACCTCTGAGACAACTTTTAAATTAGAGAAGCTGCCTTCAAATGGATATAGCTGGGCAGTACAGAGTCCAGCATTCCTTAGCACCTTGAAGGTCAGGATTACAGGCTAAATTCTGGTTGATGTGATTGGAGGAAGGATTGGTGAGATTTTCAATGTGCTTTTTTATTGCTTGATATGTTCTTATCACTGCCATTTATTCATCTTTTGTTTGTTTTGTTTTTTGAGATGGAGTCTTGCTCTGTCACCAGGCTGGAGTGCAGTGGTGCGATCTCAGCTCACTACACCCTCCGACTCCCAGGTTCAGGCGATCCTCCTGCCTCAGCCTCCCAAGTAGCTGGGACTACAAGCATGCACCACCACGCCCAGCTAATTTTTTATGTTTTTAGTAGAGACGGGGTTTCACCACGTTGGCCAGGATGGTCTTGATCTCTTGACCTAGTGATTAGTCCGCCTTGGCCTCCCAAGGTGCTGGGATTACAGGTGTGAGCCACTTCGCTGGCCTATTCATCTTTTGTAAAGAAAAGTGGTTCATATTTTTCACTGGGTTTAGTTGAAAGGCACGGGGTTCTAGAGGAGTTGAAGTATACTGTTGATTTGGAGCTTCACCATTAGCTAGGTCAGGGATTGGCAAACTATAACTTGCAGGCCAAATCCAGTCTGCCACTCGTTTATTGGAGCACAGTCATTCCTGTTTGTTTATGTAGTGTTTATGAGTTGCTTTTGTTCTACATAATGGAGTTGAGAGGTTGTGGTGGAGCTCCATATGGTCTGAAAAGCCTTAAAGTTTTACTGTCTGGCCCTTTACAGAAAAAATTTGCAAATCCCTACCCTAGATCTTGGTGATTTACTGTTGGGCTCTTCTTGATGAGCTTGTGATACACTCTGGCCCTTACATTAATGTGGTAAAGCCTTCAAAATTGTCAATATTTGTTACTTGTAATTTTAACCATAAATGCTAGATGTTTTGGTGTTCTATTTTTTTCTTTTCTACAGACCTGTTAGGTGTGGTATTTCAGTCCCTGCTTACCACTCCCAAGCTCAAGCCCAGTTGCATTTCAAAAAACCGTAACTGCTAAACTTTCTTAGCATATATAACAGACTCAGCAAACGTTTGGTTCTTGGGTTCAAATTTCTGTACTTTTTTACTTTTTCTTCCAGCCCCTAGCCCAGTTGTTTTATAGTGTGCTCTTAGTTGAGGCCTTTTGTTTTTTCTAAAAAAAAAAAAAAAAAAAGACTTTTATTTATGTCTCCCAGCCTTCTGTTACCGCTTAAATCAAAGCACTTGTATTGATCTTTTTTCAGTATTGGGTTTTGCCTAAGAGTTCATTGAAAAGGATCTGCATTGCTTCAGAGATCTTTACGAATTACTGTTTTAATCCACATGACTAGGCAGTAAGGTGCTCCACCTTTGAATTCTTAAACATCATTACGGTATTGGAGTTGAATAGCTCATACTAGAGTTAACGCACAGCTGGTCTGCCTTTCCTGCCAGCTTTTACTTCTGGCAGGATAGAATTTATAGCCATCTGAGGAAAGGAGGCCCTTGAGCAGCATTTAAAATCTTTATTCTCCCCTTTTTTTCTTAACACCTTGACTTAGGTTGGAAGTTGTGGTGGTATTGGCTCTAGAACATTGCTCAGATGCTCACTGGAATTGACTTGGCTGTTGTGAGATAAGAGAATGCAGTATGTAGTTATAGGAGATAGGATCAATGAAAGTGACTTAGTTATTTAACCACCAACATAGCAGATCTAGAATATACTGAACTTTCTTCTTAGGTACCACTATAGTAGCCTAGCTTTTTATCACTTTTATATATGCTTCCTCATAAAACTTTGTCTCAATAAAGTGACTAAAAATTGTATTGAAAAATTCAAACCAATGGAAATAAGTCAACATATATTTACTAGCAAAAGGTAAGCAAGAACTCACTCAAATGATCACAGTTCCCACTTAGCCCTTCCCCTTCCTTTCTTGAAATTTCTTTCTGAATTTTAGAAACTTAGGGGAAGAAACTTAAGATTTAGGTGACAGGAGGTGTAGTGGTACTTTCTTAAAGCAGAAAATGGTGCAACTCTACATCCATAAGTCGGTGATTTTTATGTTAGTTTCCATCTTAGGCTAAGAAGATGGCTATGCTAGTTCTTGCTGGAGTTAGCTGTTCTTTTTATTTCTGCTTAATTATTTGCTATGACTTAATAAATGCCCATCCAATACAACAGAGCCTATGGTAGATGTGTCAGGTACACTTTTATACAATATGCTAATGTTTTGCCTCTTGAGAACTTGATGTAATCTTAGGTTGGAAGTTGTGGTATTGGCTCTAGAACATTGCTCAAGTGCTCACTGGAATTGACTTGGCTGTTGTGAGATAAGAGAATGCAGTATGTAGTTATAGGAGATAGGCTCGATGAAAGTGATTATCAATTTCTTTGCTTTTGTTGAAGTACTTTGTGTGTGGATTTGATCTTAATCTTTTCAATTTCTTTTCTTTTGTGAGATTTCCCCTCAGAGGGTACTCTTTGTAATCATTTGTAATGAAAATACTTTCACCAAAGTTCATTTTTTGGTCTTTTGATGTGATGATTTCTTAGACTAAGGTGGGAAGTCCTTCTGATCACTATCCTGTTTTCTTATTTTTCCCTCTCATCTACCCATTCCTCACTAACTTGCAGGAAGCCTGTCTAGCAGTCCAGAGGAGATGTCTGGAACTGAAGAGGGGAGGGAGACATCCTCAGGCATTGAAGTGGAGGCCTCAGACCTGAGTTTGAGTTTGACTGGGGATGATGGTGGCCCCAACCGCACCAGCACAGAAAGTCGAGGCACAGACACAGAGAGCTCAGGTGAAGATAAGGACTCTGACAGCATGGAGGACACTGGTCATTACTCCATTAATGAAGAAAATCGAGTCCATGACCGCTCAGAGGAAGAGGAAGAGGAGGAAGAGGAGGAAGACGAGCAGCCTCGGCGCCGTGTACAGCGCAAGCGGGCTAACCGTGACCAGGACTCATCAGATGATGAGCGGGCCCTAGAGGACTGGGTGTCCTCAGAAACATCAGCTCTACCCCGACCTCGCTGGCAAGCCCTCCCTGCCCTTCGGGAGCGGGAGCTGGGTTCAAGTGCCCGCTTTGTCTATGAGGCCTGTGGGGCAAGAGTCTTTGTGCAGCGTTTCCGCCTGCAGCATGGGCTTGAGGGCCATACTGGTTGTGTCAATACCCTACACTTTAACCAGCGCGGCACCTGGCTGGCCAGTGGCAGCGATGACCTGAAGGTGGTGGTGTGGGATTGGGTGCGGCGGCAGCCAGTACTGGACTTTGAGAGTGGCCACAAAAGTAATGTGTTCCAGGTGAGGCAAGGGAGCATAATAGCAACTGAGAGAATCAGGCATGAGTTAGACAAATCTGAACTGCTGCATAGAGTGGGAGCTGGTAGTGAGTTGTTGTAGGAATTAGGTATTGGGACTTGGCCCTACTTTGGCTCCCATTAATGACCTAAATACACTGAAAGACTCTTGGCAACCATTAGATTCCTTGAGCGTATGGACTGTTGGAAACCTCATAGGTAGGGTGCATGCAGCATATTAAATGTGCGCTGGTAGGAAGCAGTGTAGTATAAGCACAGGCTCTTGAACCAAACTGCCTGAGTTCAAAGTCTGGCCCTCTGCTTACTAGCTCTGCGATCTTGGGCAAATTATTTTACTTCTGTCTTCAGTTTATCTGTAAAATGGGACTAATAACATAGGGTTATGAGGATTAAATAACAATAGAAGCTAAGCATTTAGAACTGTGGCTGGTAATAAACATTTAATAAATATTAGCTAATATTGTTGTTATTCTGTAAAGATTTTACTCCTCAGACCCATCTACTGTATTGGTACCAGCCATTTTTCCTAAGGATGTTTTTATTCTTCCCTGATGTCCCCCCTATTTTCGTTTTTCTTTGTGGCAAATTTATATTTGCTTTCTGAATCAAGGTAGATTTCCTCCTCTATTACTCTTCTCCCCTGCTAGGTACAGTCCTAGTTCACCTGAGCTCTTATCATGTACCAGTTTAATCTTCCAGAGCCAACTGAAATGCTCTCTTACATCAGAGGAAGTTTTTTCTCTCCCTTTCCTTTAACTCCTGGAAGAAATTGGGCTTAGCCAGCTGTACAAGAGTAGGAAAGCTAAGTTTCCAGCTGTCATGTAGGAAAAGGGGGTAAGTTGAGGTCATCATCATATTTTTCATTCTCAAGTTTACCTCTCTAATTTCTTTTGTGTGTCCTTTTTTTCATTCTTAATACCTCAGGCCAAGTTTCTTCCTAATAGTGGTGATTCTACTCTGGCCATGTGTGCCCGTGACGGGCAGGTTCGGGTAGCAGAACTGTCTGCCACACAGTGTTGCAAGAATACGAAACGTGTGGCCCAGCACAAGGGAGCGTCTCACAAGGTAAGTAAGACCTCATTCCAAAGTTTGTGCAGTCCAAATCCTCTGTGGTTCTCAGCCAAGGTTCTCCCTTATCTCTGCTCATTGTGTCACCTTTGTTGTGGTCACATGCTTCACCTCTGTCAGTCCTAAGATTTGTAGTTAAGAAAGGCGCAAAAGCAGCCACCCTAAACTCCTAGGAAGGCAAGTATTTGAAAGGTCCCTAGATCATGCACTTACAGTATCTGGTCCCTAAGCTAAGCCATAGTTGGTTTGGAGATCTTTGAGGTCTCCTATGCCCTCTAAACCTTTTATATTTATTCTGTTTTTTTTTTTAAGAGTATTTTGACAGTTTCAAGGTGCTAGTGGTTGATTCTTAATGTGTGAGAGCTTCAGCTTTCTGGCTTAAACTCTCAGTTCACAAGTAGCACTGTTTCTGAAAGCCCTATTTAAAGCTGGGAATATAGGCCAAATAATCATGGTGGCAGCTAGTGAGGCGTTAAGAGCTGCCTAGTCTTAAGGTAGGCATGATGTTCTTTTGTGCCATGAAAAGAGGATGCTACTCTCTTCTTAGAAACCGTAAGCAAAGAGTTGGTGGACCTGGAGTATACTTTTCTAGCCAAGGTGGCTCAGGATATGTGAAAATTACCTATTTCTTTGATTCTTAAGTCTACTCCCAACCCATTAGATAACTAATTTTTATAACTAAGATGTAAGGAATGAAGTTGGGCACCATTTCTCTCTGCACCTAAGGATATGGAATTGATTTTGAGAATGGGTGTGGTAGCTTATGCCTGTAATCCCAGTGCTTTGGGAGTCTGAGGTGGGAGGATTGCTCAAGGCCAGGAATTTGAGACGTGCCTGGGCAATATAGTTTAAAAAAAAAAAAGTGGAAAAAATCAGCCAGGTGTAGTGCCTTGTGCCTGTCTCAGCTACTTGGGTGGCTGAGGTGGGAGGATCACTTAAGCCCGCAAGGTTGAGGCTTCAGTGAGCCATGATCACGCCACTGCACTTCAGCCTGGGTGACAAAGTGAGAACCTGGCTGGAAAAAAATGAAATAAGCTCTAATGGCTGATGTTTTTCTTTGCTATCTCTGTTCATATCCCTTGGGGAATTAGTTGAAATAGCAAGTCACCTGTCCTTTGACTTGTATAGAATAAACAAAGCTATAAATAATTTACATAGAACAAGAGTAAGTGGCTTAAATTATCTCCTTTCCTGGGATTTTATGACAAAAAGGTAGACATTTCTCTTATTGGGACATTTTAAGTGCAGCCCTTGCTAAAGTTACAGGAATGAACTAGATGACCTCTAATTCTAATATTTGGAAATCTCATGTTTTTCCTTTTTTCTTCTTCAGTTGGCTCTGGAACCAGATTCTCCCTGTACGTTCTTATCTGCAGGTGAAGATGCAGTTGTTTTCACCATTGACCTGAGACAAGACCGCCCAGCTTCGTAAGTGTTGTAGTAACATCTTTACAAAACCGTATCTCTTAGCCTTGAACATATTCCATGTGTCTTGGTAATGCCTAACTCTCTGGTTCATCAGAATAGTACCTTTGTGCCTATGGTAAGAGGTAGTTTAATGTTAAGGAGAATTCCTTACTTTGTCTCTTTCTCAGCAGTGAAATACTATTCAATCTACCTTCATTTCTCAGTTTAGTTATTACATGTGGCCTTTAATAATTTGATGATATTCTGCTCTTTATTCACTTGGATATCATTCATTTTATCCACAGAAAGCACATTATTTCACAAACTCATGTAGATATGGCCCTGTAAATTTTAAATTTAGTTATTTATAGAAACATACAAACAAATGATCAATTTTGGACAAAACTATTGGTAGCTGTAGTTGTGTTCTGTTTTATCACAGTTCACTTATATGTAAATTTGAGACTCATAGGTAAATGTTACCCCTTTTTCACTGTGTGATATCATAGAAAAAATACAGCATCTTGTTTGGATCCAGGTGGACCTAGGTCAAATTCCAACTAAGGCACTACTAGTTATGACTTATGTAACCTTCTGAACTTCAATTTCTTCAGTCTTGCTGTGGGCATACATTTTCCCTCCCTCCTGCCTTCCCTCTCTTGGGGTTTCTATGAGGACTTATATATATAAATATGTATATGTTTATATCAATTTCAGCCATGGTGTTAGACATTATGCTGAGGCATTGAATATCTATATAACGCCATGGCTGAAATTGATTAAGATGTAGCTAATAATTATAATTATTTTAGTTTTAATTTTTCATTTTTATTGCTTTTTTTTTTTTTTTTGAGATGGAGTTTTGCTCTGGTCACCCAGGCTGGAGTGCAATGGCACAATCTTGGCTCACTGCAACCTCCGCCTCCTGGGTTCAAGCAATTCTCCTGCCTCAGCCTCCCAAGTAGTTGGGATTACAGGCATGCACCACCACGCCCAGCTAATATTTTGTATTTTTAGTAAAGGTGAGGTTTCGCCATGTTGGCCAGGCTGGTCTTGAACTCCTGACCTCAGGTGATCCACCTGCCTCAGCCTCCCAATGTGCTGGGATTATAGGCGTTGATGTAATCTAAATTTGTAGCTTTGTAGTTATATAACTATCTAACTTTGTAGTTCTCTAACTTTGAGGAAATCATTTAATCTTTTGAACTGCATGATGTTTGTTATTTCCAGTTCTAAAGTTCCAGGGTTCTGTGATAATAATGGAAGATTAACAAGTTTTTTATAGGACAGGAGAAGAGCAAAAAAGCAAATAATGATAAGTTATTTAATCTGCTGTGTTAGAGAGTTGTGAAACAGAATGAGTTCTTACCTTGTGGATCAGGTTCACAGGGAAACTGCTGTTAGGCCACCAGGAATTGGGAATCTGGTTCAAGTAATGAAGAGAGCGAATGACTTTGGCAGATTATTGAATTTAGAATGAAATTACATAGGTAGAAAATCTGGCTGAGAGTTAACCATGAATGTGAACATACGCAATGATAGGTGGAATAGAATCTAAAGAGGCAGGGAACAAGGAGAAAACGAAGATTAGAAGGAGGCCCAAATCTGGATTTGAGTAATAAAGACAGTGAGTCTTTAAAGTTTTTGTTGTAAGAGTTAAAGTAGTGTTACAGGCTGGAATGGGGTGAAAGGCTGAACATTTGCTTATGTCAGAGGCATTTTTTTTCTTTTTTTTTTTTTCTTCTTTTTATTCGTTTCTGTCAGAGGCTTTTTTTTTTTTTTTTTTTTTTTGAGGTGGAGTCCCACTCTGTCACCCAGGCTGGAATGCAGTGGCATGATCTTCTCAGAGGCATTTTTGTGTGAAGTTGGCACTGGGGAGTTTTTCTTTTGTATGTATATGATAATTGCCGAATCTGACTAACACCTTAGGAAACTAACATCTTAGGAAAAGACTTTGATTTGAAACTGTGGATGGAATATTCCTTCAGCCAGTGGAAGCCAGTTTGAGGTATTCTTCAAAGAAATCTTTTGGTCTAATCTGTAATTGTTTTTCCCTTTTTGCTGGGACATACTTGCTCTTTAATTTTAAGGCAAAATTGGTGAATTTGTTTCATGTGGTTTCCTCTAATGTGAACATTTTTTCCTCCTTTTGCCATGATAATCATTTTTATAGGACCTCTGCATGTGCCCTGCAGAGCTCAAGGTACTCTGCATTTACTCATCAGGAGAGTTTGTTTTATGGGATTATGTTGAGGCATAGAAAGATTGAGCTCTTCGTCAGGATTACATAACTGTAGAGCTAGTACTTCATAATCTATTCCTTAGTTTCTTCATTTTGCTTCCACGTGGTAACTTTAGTATTTGTTAGACCCTGTCCTTCTGAAATTTCAATTGCTGAGGAAATGAGATAGTCCTGTGGGAAGGAGTAGCATCAGCTCATACTCTGTTTCCCTGTCTAAAACTCATATTAGAGCAATCTTTTAGTTTTGTCTCTGAAGCTGTCATTCTTTTGACATGTTTCCTGCCTTGTGTTTTTGAGGTGTACGTGTGTTGGGGGATGGAGGTTTCCCCTAATGACATTCATAATCAGTGACCTCTGTGTTTTTTTATTTTTAGTTTTTAATTTCAAAATAAATAGAGATGGGATCTGTGTTGCTTAGGCTGGTCTCGAACTCCTAGGCTCAAACAGTCCTCCCACCTGAGCCTCCCAAAGTGCTGGGATTACAGGCATGAGGCACTGCACCTGGTCTTCTGTATTCATTCATTCATTCATTTATATAATTTTTTTTTTGAGACAGAGTTTCACTCTTGTTGCCCAAGCTGGAGTGCAATGGCGTGATCTTGGCTCACTGTAACCTCTGCCCCTCTAGGTTGAAGCAATTCTGTTCAGCCTCCTGAGTAGCCAGGATTACAGGCGTGCACCACCAAAGCCGGCTAATTTTTTTGTATTTTTAGTAGAAACGGGGTTTCACCATGTTAGCCAGGCTGGTCTCAAACTCCTGGCCTCAGGTGATCCACTTGCCTCGGCCTCCCAAAGTGCTGGGATTACAGGGGTGAGCCACTGCGCCTGGCCTGTATTCATTTAATGAAAAGCTGCAGAGATATTACATAAAAAAAATCTCCACTTTGCCTAGAACAGTTCTAGGCTGAAGTGACTTTGACTATGCAGAAAGGATGCTAAAATCATTTCTTTACGAAGAAACTTGTTGTCATGGTTATATTTCTTTCTGTTCCCATAGCATCAGAAATAAATAAAATAAAACCTTAGAATTAAAAACAAAAGCTAAAGCCAAGCCTCTTCTATAGTTTCTTGAAGTCTTGTAAATTTACCAATCTTCATTATGTCCTATTTGACTGGTTGAATGCTTAGATCTGAGAAGAATACTCATCGTGCCACCCTTAACCTGGAACAAACTGTGGCTGTTTAGCCAGATTTTTCTGGATTTCTTCAGTGAAAATTTATCAGTTTTCAGTGTGCATATTTTAAGCTGGATTTTTAATTTTTTTACTTTTTGAGACAGGGTCTCATTCTGTCATCTAAGCTGAAGTAAGATCACGGCTCACTGCAGCCTCAATCTCCTGGGCTCAAGCAATCCTCACACCTCATCCTCCTGAGCAGCTGGGACTACAGGTGCATGCTACCACGCCCAGCTAATTTTTTATTTTTTATAATAATTTTTTATAGAGATGGGGTCTTGCTATGTTGCCCAGGGTGGTCTCGAACTGCTAGCCTCAAAGTGCTGGGATTATAGGCATGAGCCACTGTGCCTGGCTTAAGTTGGGGTTTAAGTGACTTTTTTTTTTTTTTTGAGACAGATTCTTGCTCTGTTGTGCAGGCTGGAGTACAGTGGCGCGACCTCTGCTCACTGCAGCTTCTACCTCTCAGGCTCAAGTGATTCTCCTGCCCCAGCTTCTGGAGTAGCTGTGATTACAGGCACATGCCACCACACCTGGCTAATGTTTGTATTTTCAGTAGAGATAGGGTCTCGCCATGTTGGGCAGGCTGGTCTCAAACTCCTAGCCTCAAGTGACCCGCCCTCCTCGGCTTCCCAAAGTATTGAGATTACAGGGATGAGCCACCATGCCTGGCCTTAAGTGACATTTTAATGGAATCTGAGAGATAGACTCTGACCTTAAGGTCTTTTTTAGCTTACTGTTTCTGTGATTCTTCCTCCACTTCTCTCCTTGTTCCCAGGTGATTGGGAAGATTTATTTATACATAAAGGGTAGGAAGGTATGGGTAGTGTTGTCTGATTAATGACTGGCTGTTACTGTGTTGGACTCCAGCTAAACTGAGGCTTCCTGAAGAGTGGTACATATACCTTTAGCTGATGCTACATTTTTTTTTTGAGATGGAGTCTTGCTCTGTAGCCCAGGCTGGAGTGCAGTGGCACCATCTCGGCTCACTACAACCTCCGCCTCCCGGGTCCCGGTTCAAGCAATTCTTCTACATCAGCCTCCCAAGTAGCTGGGATTACAGACACGAGCCACCATACCCAGCTAATTTTTGTATATATTTTTTTTTTAGTAGAGACATGGTTTCACCATGTTGGCCAGTCTGGTCTTAAACTCCTGACCTCGTGATCCGCCTGTCACAGCCTCCCAAAGTGCTGGGATTTCAGGCTTTAGCCACTGTGCCCGGCCTACCTTATGCTTCTTAAGGAACACTAGAAAGTGACTTCACTACATGTTTTTTTTCCTCAATCCCCAAAGTCATGTAATAAATGTATGCGCTTTTTTCCTGTTTTAACATACAAAACAAACAAAACAACACTTCTTTCTTTCCAAATGAGAGTCTCTTTGGTTTCTTATTAGCCATGTTACTCTCTTGGCTCTCCCTTACCATGACCGTCTGGATCTTTTGGAGGAAATAACTTTCTGTGCTTTTTACTCTTCAAGGAAACTGGTGGTGACAAAAGAGAAAGAGAAGAAAGTGGGGCTGTATACAATCTATGTGAATCCTGCCAATACCCACCAGTTTGCAGTGGGTGGACGAGATCAGTTTGTAAGGTGAGTCTGTGGCTCTTTTGTGTCTTTGACAGTTTATAAGACTGATGCATTGTATATTACCAGATGCTCCTTTATGGAGAGTTATGAATTTTCTAGGAATCCGAAAATTCAAGATAATAACTATTATCTTGAATTTTTTACCATTTTCCAAAAATCTTATGTGCCTTTGGAGATATTCTGTTCTCTAATTAACAGTCTGTGAGGGGTGGCTTTACATATTTTAGAGAGTATCCAGTTTTAAAGAAGTTCGATGATGGTCAGGTGCAGTGGCTAACACCTGTAATCTCAGCACTTTGGGAGGCAATGGCGGCCAGATCATGAGGTCAGGAGTTCAAGACCAGCCTGGCCAATATGGTGAAACCCCGTCTCTACTAAAAATACAGAAATTAGTGGACGTGGTGGTACATGCCTGTAGTCCCAGCTACTCAGGAGGCTGAGGATCACTTGAGCTCAGGAGGCAGAGGTTGCAGTGAGCCAAGATTGTGCCACTGCACTCCAGCCTGAATGACAGAGCAAGACTCTCTCTGTCTCTCAAAAAAAAAAAAAAAAGAAGTTAGATAAATTGACCAAGGTCCTCACATAGCAGCTAAGGCATAAATTTAGGTTTACCAGCAAGTGCTGTATTAGTGAATAATCTTCCACCATTTTCATATATAAATAAACATGCACTAGAAATTTTAAATACTGGTTTTCAATTCAGAAATAGTTTGACTTGGGAGCATTTAGTGTGAACTGAGGGTTTTTTGGGTTTCACCGTCCTGAGCTACCACTTTTCTTTATCCATAGTGATATCTTTGTTACTGTGAACACCTTTGTTAACACTGGTTCTTGAGAAGCATGACCTAAGGGAAACAGACACCGTGGATTCAGTCTTCATATGTATTAGTTAATTTTCTCTGACCCTTAGTAATAAGCTGTATCCATCCCTATCCGGTTGGCCTATTTTAACAATGTTTCTTTGGGATCATCAATTTGAAAGGAGGAGAGAGGGACAAGATCACTAAAAAAATGAGTGACTTTTTGCTTTCCTAATGGTAAGTGAAAAGCATCATCTTCCTTTTGAAATGAGAGCACATTTTATAGCTGTATTTCCAGATGCGTTTTAATTAAGAAGAATCATGGGGAATAGGGTAAATTTTTAGAAAATACGTGAGAGATGAATTTACCTTGTTCAAGAATCCTTGACAAAACCTTGTTTCTTTCTTCTTCCTCTATTCCCATGCCTTCAAAATTCGTTTCCTTTAGTCACCAACAGTCCTCAAATATGTAGCAATAGATTTTTTTTTTTTAGATAAGAAGCTGTTGATCAAAAAGGCTTGTAGTTGTACAGATTTTCAGTTGCTACCTCCTCCAAGTTGAGCATTCACTGAAATTTCTAATTGGGAGTTCCTACTTAGAGTTCCAAATTACTTGAAAAGTCTGTCTCTAGCGAATTCCACCACTAGGACCAAGATGTTTGGAGGGGAATGCAGGAGTTTGCTGTATTGAGAAATGTAGTTCATAATGTCTTAACCCAAAGCTGATACTTTCCCAGGGTTAGAATACGGCTTAGAATTTTAGCATTTCAACACAAGGAGAAATCAAATCTGTCTTTTATCAGCCTCATATCCTCTATTGGCTATTTACTTGGCAGAAGTTATGCAAAAAAAAAGTGGTTTTTTTTTTTTTTTTTTTTTTTTGAGACAGAGTCTCACTTTGTTGCCCAGGCTGGAGTGTAGTGGCTCCATCGCAGCCCACTGCAACCTCTGCCTCCTGGGTTCAAGCAATTCTCATGCCTCAGCCTCCCAAGTAGCTGGGATTACAGGCATATGCCACTGTGCCTGGCTGTTTCTGTATTTTTAGTAGAGATGGGGTTTTGCCATGTTGGCCAAGCTGGTCTCAAATTCCTGACTTAAGTGATCCGCCTGCCTCAGCCTCCCACACTGCTGGGATTACAGTCGTAAGCCACTGCGCTTGGCTACGTGAAGATTTTGAGGCACACTGATCCTACGTGAGCAGGTAGCCCTTTCAGCACTCCAGCACTTCTGTGACATTAGGTTACACTCAACTTCTCTGGCACCTCTTCTGGTCAGCCAACTGAATGTTTTGAGGTTTCTCCTTTCTTATTCTTTCTTTGAAAGAACCTGAACCAGCTCACCTGGTATAAATTTGAAAACATTTGTGCTGAATATTTTATATGATAACACCATTAACTTTCACTCCTAGCCTAAAGGAATTACTTCAAGGGAATACAGAGGAATAGCTTACTTATCTTCAAGGCTTTGCATCATTAATACTAAATTTTACTTTAGGGTTATTAAGTATTTAAGGGAAGCTCTGGGGAGACATGCTTTTTGTCCTGTGCCCCCTCCCCCAAAAAAAAGTAGGCAAGTGGAGGAGGTATAGGTGTGAGTCCCTACTACACCAGCTAAGCTAAGCTAATTCCTGCTTAGCTTAGTTTTAAGAATTTATAGGAGTGAAAAAAGGAGAATATATCAGATGAATCCTTTAGTAGTAGATTTGGCAGTGTGATTGGCTGACATGAAAATTTATTGTTAAAGGATTAGATACAGGCCTTGATTTATGAAGCACAGTCATAAATCATCTCTTCACTCCCCAGTTTTTTTTCGTTTTTTTGTTTTTTTTTTTTAGATGGGAGTTTCATTCTTGTTGCCCAGGCTGGAGTGCAATGGCGTGATCTCTCAGCTCACCGCAACCTCCGCCTCCTGGGTTCAAGCGATTCTCCTTTGTCAGCCTCCTGAGTAACTGGGATTACAGGCATCCGCCACCATGCCTGGCTAATTTTGTATTTTTTACTAGAGACAGGGTTTCTCCATGTTGGCCAGGCTGGTCTTGAACTCCCGACCTCAGGTGATCTGCCCCCCTCGGCCTCCCAAAGTGCTGGGATTATAGGCGTGAGCCACCGCACCCAGCCACTCCCCAGTTTTTAAGCCAAAATCGGCAATACTGAGAGAACATTAGATTAAAGGCTGGTACAGAAGAGAGACTTAAGTTAACAAGTTAGTGGGTGCCTGAAGGTATGTGGGAAGAGATGTGGTAAAGGTGTGGAGAGGATGCTAAAACTATTCCTTACATGACTTAAAATTAGGGGGCTTGGTGTGGTGGCTCATGACTATAAAACTAGAGCACTTTGGGAGGCCAAAGCTGGAGGATAGCTTGAGGCCAGGAGTTCAAGACCAACCTAGGCAATAGAGCAAGACCATGTCTACCAAAAGAAAATTCAAGAAAAAATTTTAGGTTGGGCGTAGTGGCTCACTCCTTTAATCCCAGCACTTTGCGAGGCCAAGCCAGGCAGATCACGAGGTCAGGAGTTCGAGACCAGCCTGGCCAATATGGTGAAACCCCGCCTCTACTAAAAATATAAAAATTAGCCAGGCATGGTGGCGCATGCCTGTAGTTCCAGCTACTTGGGAGGCTGAGGCAGAAGAATCGCTTGAACCTGGGAGGCGGAGATTGCAGTGAGCCAAGATCATGCCACTGCATTCCAGCCTGGGTGACAGTGAGATTTTGTCTCAAATAATAACAATAATTTTTAATTAATTAAATACCACTACGTATGGTGGTATGCTCCTGTAGTCCCAACTATTTGGGAGGCAGAAGTAGGAGGATCTCTTGAGCCAGGAGTTTGAGGCTGCAGTGACCTGTGATCGCACCACTGCACTCCATCCTGGATGACAGAGTCTCAAAGAAATAAATAAGTAGGCCGGGCATGGTGGCTTACACCTGTAATCCCAGCACTTCGGGATGCCGAGGTGGGCAGATCACGAGGTCAAGAGATCGAGACCATCCTGGCCAACATGGTGAAACCCCACCTCTACTAAAAATACAAAAATTAGCCGGACGTGGTGGCACACGTCTATGGTCCCAGCTACTTGGGAGGCTGAGGCGGAAGAATCGCTTGAACCCAGGAGGCGGAGGTTACAGTGAGCCAAAATTGCACCACTGCACTCCAGCCTGGCAGCAAAGCAAGACTCTGTCTCAAAAAAAAAAAAAAAGAAAAATCAGTAAAAATAAAAATAAAGTAAAATATAAACTGTCAAGGCCTGTTACATGTTCAGAAAATAGTGGGAAAGTTTGTATTAGTCTTTCTATAACTACTGTCTATCACAGGGCTTGACAAACTGTACGGCTTGTTTTTATAAATAAAGTTTTATTGGAACACAGCCATGCCTTCTATATGTTTGTAACCACTTTCATGCTACAGTAGTAGAATTCAATAGTTATAATAGAGATTAAATGATTTGCCAGTTTACCAGCTTAAAACATTTACTATCTTGTCCTTTAAGAAAAAGTTTGCCAAACTCTGTTCTGGCATCATATGTAGAATATAGTAGGTTATTAATAAATACTTAGTTGGGGTGTAGTGACTCAGGTCTGTATTCCCAGCACTTTGGGAGGCTGAGGCAGGAGGATCTCTTGAGGCCAGGAGTTTGAGGCCACACTGGGCAGATGCTGTCTCCACAGGAAATAAAAATAGTAGCCCAGCATAGCAATGTGCACCTGGAGTCCCAGCTACTTGGGAGGTTGAGGTGGGAAGGTCATTTGAGCCAGGGAGGTGAAGGCTTAAGTCATCAGTAATCTAACTGCCAAAGCCAACAAGATACTTTTCAAGTCTTTTTCTCTACTCCTGACATTGTTTATTACTCCTTTCCTGAAACACCTTCTCTCCTTGATGATATCCAGCCACTCCTCAGTGTTGTCCATGGGTTTGTCTTCCTTTGTCCCCCCATTAAATGCTGATGTTCTCTAGTAGCTCAGTGTTCAGCTCTGATCTTAATTTATACTAGAGAATTTTAACTTGAAGTACAAGTATTATGTGAACCTCCAGAAAGGGTGTTTATGTGCATTTTTCTGGGGAAAAGGGACTATAGTTTTCATTATATTCTGAAAGAGGCCAGAAATTCTAAAGGGGGAAGGGAAAATCCTCTCTGTTTTCCATTGGAGATCTAATTCCATTACCAATGCTTTACCACCTATACATGGATATATGACTTATATCTGTTTCCAGACCACACTTTTTCTGAGCTCTAGACTTAAACCTACTTGACAAATGTATATAATTAACTGATGACTTCAGCCAGAGACGTCTCAGTGGTGAGCTGAGGACCAAAACCAGATTAGGATGGGCTTTGAAGTGAATAGGAAGTAAGGAAGTGGAAATACTGAATGTTGATCATTCTTTTCAGTAATATGATTGTAAGGGGAAGGAGAAAAAAGCAGTAGTAGGAAAGGACAGTCAGTAGAAGGATTTTTAGAAAGTAGCTAGATGGTGATGAGGAAGAGGTTGAGAAATGAGCTGACCATCAAACAAAGTCCCTGGAAGGATGAAATGAAGAACATTTGTTGAGAGATAGGCTCTGAGATTGGAGGAGACTGGGTAAGGACAGATACTGGATCTGTCTTATTCATCACTGTATTTCTAGCACCTAGCATAATATTTGATGCATAATATGAGTGTCATAAATACTTGAATTTAAAGCTTGCCTTAGAGGAAGGAACGCGAAGGTAGTGTGCTTAATAAGAATGAGGTAAGGAGAGGGAGTCTTGAGGATATGGGTGGTAGGTAGTTTGTAATAATTATTGTGGTATATGAGAGGGAGAACAGGTCAAGTAAGGTTTTAAGGAGGGATTACAGACCCACTGACTTACCTTAAGTGTGGTTTCTGCCCGTGAGTAACCCTTTTCAGTAGGTAACATACACATAAAAAGCTCTATACTAATGTTATTTCAGTGAAAATTAGCAGTATGTGATTTAAAACTTGAGAGAGATAAACCACTTCAAACTGACAGAATTGAGGATTGCCACTTAAAATGGGGAATACATCAATGAAGGATTTAGGGTTTGATGCCGGGTGTAGTGCCTCACGCCTGTAATCTTAGCACTTTGGGAGGCCGAGGCAGGCGGATCCCTTGGGGCCAGGAGTTCAAGACCAGTCTGGCCAACATGGTGAAACCCTGTCTCTACTAAAAATACAAAAATTACCCAGGTGTGGTGGCGTGTGCCTGTAGTCCCAGCTACTCAGGAGGCTGAGGCAGGGAATCACTTAAACCCATGAGGCAGAGGTTGCAGTGAGCCTGGGTGACAGAGTGAGGTGGAGGTTGTAGTGAGCCTGGGTGACAAAGCGAGACCCCTTCTCAAAAAAAAAAAAAAAAAAAAGATTTAGGGTTTGGAAATGGATTGAGAAAGGGATGGCCTTTAACCAAGAGCATGAACCAGAAGCTTGGTTTGGAAAACGTTTGTCTGCATGCGGCTGGCAGTTTCTTGCCACTACATCAAATTGCAGTCCTTTAAGGGATTCGTTTTTAAATTTTGATATTTCATTGCTTTTCCAACTACAGGATTTATGACCAGAGGAAAATTGATGAGAATGAGAACAATGGAGTACTCAAGAAGTTCTGCCCTCATCACCTGGTAAGATTCATGAAGGGCCAGTTGCTCCAGGCTTCCCTGACTCGACCCCAAGGCTGCACCTGAACTTGGGGGTATGATGGGAAGAGCTTGGACTTTCAAGTCAGTCATCTGGATTTGAATCCTGGCTTTACCACTTAACCAGCTTTGTGATTTTGGCAGTCATTTCACTTCTGATAGTCTCAGTTTTTTAATCAACAAAACAGAAATAAAAGTAACTGCCTTGCACCTTGATGGTGAGGCCTAATGAGACAGTGTGCAAAACATGGCTAGCACATAGATGACAAGCAAGAGAAGCCCCAAGATGCTACCCCTGAGGTGGTCATGTTTCATCAGTTGTACTCTTGTCTCTGTCTGTCTTTCTCAAATCTCTGGGAGAAGATATAGGGGACTTTGAAGGAAAAGCTGTTTCCTGAAGATGGTATAACAAATGGGGGGGTGGGGCATCAGTCAGTATCTGCTCCTTATTGCAGGTGAACAGTGAGTCCAAAGCAAACATCACCTGTCTTGTGTACAGCCACGACGGCACAGGTACGTGAGCAGGGCCCAGCTCCTAGGCTGGCATGCCCCCTCTGTCTAGGGAGCTGCTGAGCCAGTGAGGCATGTGCCCTCCAGTGCTCACCACTGTGCTATAGCTCCAGGTGGAGCAGCTGGGGAGTAACTGCTGATGGTGAGCACATAGCGGGAGGATACAGCAGATGACCCTTGGAGATGCCAGGTACCATTTGCAGAATGCTGCAGATGATACTCGGCAGGGCCTGTCCTGAAGCCCAGGTTACTTGCCTGAGCAGGTTCTTATGCCTTTGACTCATTCCTGAGTTAATGGGTATGATCTTTTTGAGCATTCTGCTGCCCCTGGGTTGGCAGTCTGTTCCTAGTCTACCCTGTACAGTCTGACTTGCCTGGTGTTCCAAATAAGTAAGATGGGTGCTATACCTGGGTATTTGGAGGGGGCACTACTGGCAAGAAGCCCCAACCCAACCCCAACTCCTGGTCCCTGCTTTTTTCAGCCTTTGCCTTCACTGCTGTGTTCTTGTTCTTGGCAGAGCTCCTGGCCAGTTACAATGATGAAGACATTTACCTCTTCAACTCCTCTCACAGTGATGGGGCCCAGTATGTTAAGAGATATAAGGGCCACAGAAATAATGCCACAGGTGAGACTGTCTTCCAAAGTTTCTGCGGCCCAAGTCTATTGTCTTTGGAGAACCACAGTGTCTTACTCAGGTTATAGAAATAGAAACTACCTAAGGAGTAGGCTGCCTGTGTTGCCATGGGCACTGAGCGATTATCCTGAACTGGGCTGGAGTTTCCATGTTTTCTCTGCTATGCTAGAGGAGAAAGCTCTCAAGAGCATCTCTTGACACTGCAATAATGTTGCTTCTAATTGGTTTGGACATAAGGAGATAAAACTAACTGTTTTTAAGATTTCAGGTAACTTCAAAATAAGCATAAATGCCTTGTCAGGGAGTCAGGGAAAGCCCTCTTTAGTCAGTGGTCCTGAATTGCTTAAAATAGGGAGTGACCTTGTACCTTTAGGAAGGAGGAGTAAATGATTCTTTTAGATGAGGCAGAAGAGGAGGAATGGTGGTAGTACCTAGCCCAAGATTGGCCTGTTTTGTTCCATGTCTGTGGTTCCCAAACTTTGGGGCACATTGAAATCCGCTGATGTTTTTTGTTTTGTTTTGTGTTTTTGAGACAGTCTCACTCTGGTGTCCAGGCTGGAGTGCAGTGATGCAATCATGACTCACTGCAGCCTCGACCTCCCAGGCAACTGCAGCCTCAACCTCCTGGGCTCAGGTGATCCTTGCACTTCAGCCTCCTGAGTAGCTGGTACTACAGGCATAGGCCACTACCCCTGGCTAATTTTTGTATTCTTTTTGGAGATGGGGTTTCATCATGTTGCCCAGCCTGGTCTCAAGTGATCTGCCTGGCTTGACTTCCCAGAGTGCTGGACATGAGCCATCAAGCATAACAGTCTGGCCTTAACCCCATATATTCTGATTTAACAGGTATGGGGTGCAACTTGGGCACTGAGATTTTTTTAAACGGCCCACATGATGCTGATGTTCAGAAAAGCTGAGGAATCACTACTCTGTTGTTGCCACTCCTAACAGATACCTGTCATGATTTTGTCTTGGAGATAGCAGTTAGAAATTAGTTTTATTTTATTTTTTTCCGGAGCTGGTAAGGAAGGAGGGAAAAGTCTATTCTTGGATCTCAGTACACAGGCAGATACAGGAAGGGTGCCAGTTTCATGGCCAATATTGTACTGACCATAATAGTTGGAACTCTTGGTTTCTTGTACTGATTCTGGCGAGTAGAGCCCTGTTAATGGTAACAAGCACAGACCACTTGCTTCTTAGAGGCAGTTGTGGCAAATACCTTCATCAGTCTCAGATCAACTGATGACCCCAAAAACATTGACAAGGTACCAATGAGGTCCACATATCAAAGATAATCCTAGGGCACAAGACAGTGCTGCCTAAGAGTAGGCAGAGCTTGGACGATTCAGGGTGGGAAAGGTAAGGCATTAGGGAGGCCTGTGGTTGCTTGACAGGGTATAAACTTAGTGAGACTGAGACTGCTGCTAAAGGACTGCAGATTCCTCTGCCCTAAGGAGCTCTTTGGGAGAATATAAATCATCTCTGGGACTGGTATGATTCTTATAACTGTCTATTAAACATGCATATTCTCTTGATTTGTTTTGTGAAAATGAAAGTAATTCTTCAGCCCTCAGCTGATTTAGAGGTTGTGAATAACTGAGTTCCCTTTGAGATGAATATATGTAGGCCTGATGCCAACTCTCATGTGCTTTGTTCCCTCGTTTATCATTTCAGTAAAAGGCGTCAATTTCTATGGCCCCAAGAGTGAGTTTGTGGTGAGCGGTAGTGACTGTGGGCACATCTTCCTCTGGGAGAAATCATCCTGCCAGATTATTCAGTTCATGGAGGGGGACAAGGGAGGCGTGGTGAGTATGGTGTGCTGAGCTGGCTAGCTCCCTAGTCTCTCCAGGCATTAAGGTAGGTTTTAGCAGGGACACTGAATTCTCACTGTGACTACATGATACGATGTTTTAGAGGTCCAGCCAGCTAAAGTAAAAGGCTGGATAGCCTGGGGTGCTGAGTTTTTGATGGAGTATTTTCTTCTTTTCCTATCTTCAGTCCCTGTAAAGCATAGTGTACTGAGACAAGAAAGGGATCTTAGAGAAGAACCTCTGTCCTGAGTGATACAACTTAACTCTAGGCATGCACCTTTTTCAGATGAAAAAGCATTAGCGTTCAGGGCGCACCCTCCTACACTATGCTAAAGATTTTTCCATATCTCTTCCCTTAACTGAGTAGTGATCTTGGCTAGATCTTAGATCAGCAGATAAAAGCTATAAAGAGCATTTTTTAGATAGTCGAGAAAATCAGAATATGGTTTATATATTAGATAACATAGTACTCAATATTAAATGTATTTGATGTGATTACTTATGTAGGAGAATATCCTTGTACTTAGGGGATACATGTTGAAGTATTTAGGGGTGAAATGTCATGCTTACATTCAAATAGATAAACACATAATGTGTACATGTAAGGAGAAAGCAAATGTGGCAGTTTTTAGTGGCTGAGCAGTCTGCTTGCTATATGACCTATGATCATATCATAGTCTGCCTGTCCTTTGAGTTCTGCAGACCTCTGTGAAGTCAGGGCAAAAAGGAAGAGTGAGAATCGAGTTAGGGAATGAAGAGTGAGAATCGAGTTAGGGAATGAAGAGTGATCAGCTCTTAAGATGTATCTGGTTAACCTTATCTCTTTTTTTTTTTTTTTTCCATTTTTGAGACCTAGAGTTAGGAAAGAGTTCAATTGCTTTCTGTTATAAGGTTTTTGGACCACAGGAGATGGGAAAAAGACAGTTTGGAAGACTAAATTATACTGATTGTTCAAAATAGTCTGGTTACCCAAGGCCTCTAAGTAATGACTGAGACAGCTTGGTCTTTCTTCCTTTTTATTCCTTCTTAGCTGTGGGGAACTTCAAAGAGCCTAGCCATCTCTTGAGGTTTATTCAGAGAGTGGTTTTAGAATTTAGGATGGTTCCTTGCAATCAGGATCCCATTCCTTATGTTTTTCTTGCCCTGGTACAAGGGTATTTCAAATTTTCTTCCGATTTCCTCTAAATTTTTGGGACCTGAGACCTCCATAGATCTAGGGCTTTTATGGTTTGAATACAAATGGAGAGGAGTCTAGAAGTTCAAGGTGTGTCTCACTCTGCCCTGCTTCATTTCCTACTCTTCCATAGGTCCCCTGTGTCATCTGCCGTGAACAAACCTAAAACCTTTGAGTCTTAATGGGAATTATGCAATAGGCATTTAGAGAAAGGAAGTCAGAAGGGGAATTTTTTTCTTGACATAAACTATTGTCTTGCATTCTGTTTTAGAGAGATACAGAGCTGAATGCCCTCTCCCAGGCCAGCATTTGTCCATTCTCCAAAAGCATTCTGCAGGCCAGTTTGCTTTTAGCTCAGCCAGTGCCAGTGTTTGATGATTAACCCATTTGCCAAGGTGGGGAAGGCATCTACTTGGGATGGGTGCGCTCCAGGCCTAAGTTTTAGTGGTCCTAAGAGTGAGTGATTAGAACAGGAGATATAGAGACTACCCCTGAAGCAAATTTCCTTACATATTCTTTTCTCTGTGTAAGCTGAACGATTGATGTGGTCTTTCACTTGGCTCCCTGTTTTTTTGTCCTAACTTTCCAGCAGTGGGGGTCACCAGGCAACTAGTCTCAGTGTAGTAGACTCAGCAGTTCTATATCATGGAAATTGCAAATGTAAAGTAGAATGTAATTGTAAAGTAGAATGTTAGAACCAGAAAAGATCTTAGAAGTTATTTTCTACCTTTCTCAGGTCTCCTGACTCTGATTTGAGGATCTTTTCTTTGTTCCCATTCAGCTTCACAGGGACGGGGTGGGAGGTGGTATCAGAGGACAACCCTTAGTCTCCCAAGAGCACTTTGATGCTTGATCCCATTCTCTACATTCCTCCAGCCCAGTCATCTAAGGCCAGAGCTCTTTACTCTGCTCAGGCATTATTGACAGGATAAGTCCTGGCATTCAGACAGGTCTGGTGAAGTGACCAGGTACTCTGGCCCAGAAGTTCTCTATCGGCTCCCCCCACAGGCTCCAATTCAGGTACTGTATGTCATTCTCTTGTTCCTCTTGCCATTGGCTTTTTCCTTAGCCTTAAGTTCCAAGGAATTGTTCCCCTGTGCTTTTTTATTTTGTTGACTTATTCAAGCAGAGCTAGCTCAGAGTACAGGTCTGTAACAAGGGCTCATTAAGAGATGGATGAAAAAGTTCAGGTTTGTATGTGTAAATTGTCCATTACTATAGATAGATACACTAGTCCAAGCATTAGAGTTTAACTGCACTGCCTAAAAAAGTCCAAAGATAAACTTCACAATAAGCTGATAATGTGGAATGCGAGGAGGAGATAAAGAATTGGGTTTCTGTTTTATTCATAGGCTCAGTCTTAGCTTCAGTCTTTTCTGAGCATTTGTTTATTTGTAAGATGGAAGTCAAAGAAAGTGGGAAGTCTGTAGGTCAGCCCTATTTTCCATGCCTGCCCTTGACCTCTTCTCAGATGTTCTTCTCAGTTGGTCCAGAGAGAACTAAAAGAAGTTGTTTTCTTGGACTATAGGGCAGCTGCAAGCTGGGGTGCCTTTCATACGTGTTCCTTTTTTCACTAAAGGACTCAAAATGCTTTAGCAGCTAGATCTGGGACTAACTCTTCTGAATGGGGTAGGAAATTCCCTGTCCTTCCCTTAGGGGGAAGCTCATGTTTCCAAGTTAGACAGCAGGGGGCATGGATGCCTTCAGACAGAAGGAAGCTGCCTAAGCTAGAAGGCCTGCCTGCTGTAGTTTATTTCTTCTGCCTTGTTCAGTGAATTTACCCAGAGGGTGGCTGAGATTGAGGCTGTGGAAGCCCCAAGAAGCTTCTTTAATGTTCTGCCTCATAGCTGAGCTTATAGGGCCGGTAGTAGGATGTTGTCCCCTGGGATATGCAAGGTTCTCTCAAGCAGACATGAGCCTCCATCACTCCCACCACTCCTTGCAACTCAGCCTCCTCTTCTTAGCCTGTGCCTTCCTCCAGTTCTAGTAAACAGTGCCAAATGAATATAGTTGTTCTCCGACTCTTCTCTGGGGGTTCATTGGCAGCTGCTGCTTTCTTCATTTTTTAAAATTTATTTGCCACTTGGTAAAAGCCACTGAGATGGTTTTTTTCCAGCCTTGGGCAAGTTGGAGCTTTGGAATCTGGAGTGAATGAGGTCATCTGGATCTCACTGTCTTCTTATGAAGCCAGCAGTAAGCTTGGGGAGTCACTCACCCACCCCTAGGTCCATATCTAGGGATGAAGCCACCCCTGACCTATACATAGAAAATGATTGATGTGCCTGGTCTTATACCCAGTCTGTGTTTGGTTTCTCTACCCCTAGTACTCTTTGGCTTAGGCTCAGGATGGGTGGGCCTCCCTTTCCCAGCAGCTGCCCCAGCAGCTGCCTCAGCCCTGATCAGGGCAATTGTTTGTCTCAAGGTGAGTAGTGGTTTTTAAACCCTACTCCCACACATTGCTAAGTCTTGTGTTTTCCTTTCTTCCTGACCAGGTAAACTGTCTTGAGCCCCACCCTCACCTCCCTGTGCTGGCAACCAGTGGCCTAGACCATGATGTGAAGATCTGGGCACCCACAGCTGAAGCTTCCACTGAGCTGACAGGGTTAAAAGATGTAAGTGGCTGACTGCAGAAGTTACTTTGTTTCTGCTTATCCACATAGTGTTGATTCTTCATTGTCATAGGGAGGAATAACTTGCTGCCCAGTTCTTTAAAGGCACTACTCTAACACCCTCCCCCACATTCCTATAATTTCCTCTGTAGGAATAGTCCTGCTCCAGGGGGCAGCTGTGAAGTGGCACTAATTTGTAATAGGATGGGGATGAGGAACATCTTCAAGAATTATTCTGTGTTAAAGCCTGCCACCTTCACAGAGGCTGAACCTAGGGCATTGTTTCTTAATCTAATCTAGCACCATTTCAACTTAATAGGAAGCTATTGGGATAGAACGTCAGCTTTCTTGATCAGGTCCCTGATCCATCTTCATTGCTGCCCCGTTTCCAACCCTTTTGGGTTCCAGGTGATTAAGAAGAACAAGCGGGATCGGGATGAAGAGAGCTTGCACCACACTGACCTGTTTGATAGTCACATGCTGTGGTTCCTCATGCATCACCTGAGACAGAGACGCCACCACCGGGTAAGCTGGGGTTGGACGTGACCTCCCAAGGGCAGTGACCCTCTCAAGAGGGCTAAAAGTTCCAGAGTAGTGACTTAAAGAGGAATCCGGTGATCTTGGTTGGATTTCCTATCCATTGTCCTGCATCCCCATCAGATCCCTGACACAGCCTTGGAAGAAGCATCAGCAGAAAAGGGTGGTATCTACTCCTGTCCATGGCCATCCATGTGTAATGCTATCTTCATAAAGGCACAGGCTGCAGTGTGGAGGAGGGAACTAAGAAGAAATAACAAGTCTCAGTGTGACCCTTCTATTTTTCCTCTTATGACAAAAGAGGCCTAGGCCAGCAGTTGGCAAACTGGCAGTTGGCCTGCTGCTCATTTTTGTAAATAATAGTTTCATTGGGTTGCAGCCACACCCATTCTGTGTATCATCTGTGGCTGCCTTCACACTACAATGGCACAGTTGAAGAGTTGCCATAAAGACCATATAGACCACAAGTCTAAAATATTTACTATCTGGTCCTTTAAGAAAAATTCTGTTGATTTCTGGCCTAAAGCATCTCAATTCTAGCTAAGACCTAACAGGCTTGTCCTTGTTCCATCCAAGGAAGTTACTAACGAGCCTTTCCCATCCCACAGCGCTGGCGAGAACCTGGGGTTGGGGCCACAGACGCGGACTCTGATGAGTCTCCCAGCTCCTCAGACACATCGGACGAGGAGGAGGGCCCTGACCGAGTGCAGTGCATGCCATCTTGAGGCCTCATACCTAGGTGGGGCGGGCTGGGGCTGCCAACCCGATCCTGCCTGGGCAACCCTTTCCTGTCCCAGGCCCTACATTCAGCAGAAACGCACTTTGGACTTTTTGCTTTAGATAAAAGAAAGATCCCAGGAGAAAGGACAAACCAGAGGAGTGAACCAACACAGAATACGTAGGAATGGGAGTTGAGCCCTGGTATGGGCCTTCACGGAGAGGTGCATAGGACTCAGCAGAAATGGCCTCTCCCCAAAGCCTCTTTTTGAGAGGAGAGGGAAGCCTATTTTGTTAACTGGTTTGGGATAGGGAATGGGGTTTCTTTTTCTTTAATCTCCCTTGTTTCTTGGGCAGGGGGGGTGGGGGGAACAACTGGCTATTCAGTACCAAGGGGCCAGAGTGGAGGGTAGGAGTGCCACTCTCTCTTTGGTTTAGGTTTTTGACCTTTTCTTCCTTTGTTTTTTTAAAAGTCTATGACAGTTGGGTTTTTTTCCCCCCACTCAGCAACCCCGTCCCAGGATCCTATTTTTCTGGGAAGTCCTTAAAGCCCCTAACCATCCCACACTCTTCACTTTCCCTTCCACCTCATTCATTCTCTGTACTTATCACAGTGTTCTGCACTTGATTACATATCCTTCACTCTCTTCTCTTCATCCCATCACCCCTTAAATAGGTCAGGTGAAGGAGGTTGGGGAGAGGTGGGAGGAGGGGCAGAATCGAAGGAAGAATAGGAAGGATGTTACCTCTTCTGTTATTTTTTTAAAAAATACTGTTGGTGGCAGCAATCTCCCTGTCCCTATCACTGTTAGAGGCCTAATTTTATATCTATAAATATATTAAAAAGCAAGTCAAACTTGGATGTATCAAGGTAAAATTATTGTCAAAGTTTAAATACCTATATATTCTCTATGAATACAATAAAGGGACTTAAAGGAAGAGTGAACAAGAGTAATGGTGTGGAGGTGACACCTGGGGTCATTTTACCTCTGTGTATGGTCGTTAGAGATTGGGACTTACCCTTTAGGTTTTAGGAGGCTCGAGAATGGAAGGATCCTCATTTCCGCCCTTCCTGGTTCCCTGCCTTGGTGTGGGGGTTGGGAAAAACAGGAAATTCCTCTCAGCTTTTTGCCTCAGATCTCCTACCTCTCCTTAAGACGTGGGGGGTTCCAAGGATGGCTCTTCTAACCAACTTGACTACACTACTTTAGGTGGTGTCACCACTGCAGACTGTTGTGGTACTGTGTGACAGAAGACTGTATACACACACCACACACGTGTACACACTCTCTCTCTCTCACCTTTTGCTGCTTGATTCTTTAAGCCATCCAAATTCATGCCAGTTCCCATCTTTACAGAAGAGTGAAGGGAAAGACTTCCTGGGTTTGACTTATACCTTGTCCACCTCTTGATATTTTAGGATTGAGGAACAAGTCATTAATCTAAGGACTGATTGCAGTGGCTGGAGCTTGGGCACTTGTCTTAATCACTGGTCACTGAGTCTGAAAAGTCCCAGCTGAATTCTTGCCCTTAAATGCTTTTGCTGCTGTTTTTTTGCCCCCCGTTTCCACAAGACCCAATCAAGAATTCTGTATCCTGGGACAGTCAGATTCTACTAAATCAGGCCAGGAAGGAGGGGAGAAGAATGAGAGAATGGTATTCCCAGACTTCTTCCTCTTGCCCTTTTCCCAGCAGCTCTCAGACCAGATGTTGGCCGCTGTACTGACCCCCAAGGCAGGGAAGATGTGGTGATTGAGTAGTCTGTGTTCCTACTGCTGGTGGGGTGATAGGGTGGGCTAAAAACCATGCACTCTGGAATTGTATTTTCTCCCAGTAAAGCTTCCCCTCCCCCCACCCCCCCGACTACTGATCTGTGTGGTATGTGGTCCATTTATTCACAATGGATGGTTTTTGCTCCTACTAATGTAGGTACCCAGCCTTCCCCTCTCATTCTGCACATGATAGTGTTAGGGAGTCCATTTTGGGAGACCCATATTTCCAGTGCTTGGGCTCCAATTGGAGACTGTAGGAAGTAGGATATGCTCCATTTAGCTCAGTGATACTCAGGAGACTGGCAGGGTGAGGAGGGTATACACTTGGGGTATTTTCCCAGCCCTTGTTCCGGGCTGCATTGAGGAACATGGGCATAAATACTGCTCCCCCTCCCTTCCCGGTGATTCAAAGGCTCCAAAATCGTGGTCACTCACAGAAATTGTAAAATCAGTTAGTTACAGTACAATCAATCACCTTTATTCCGGGTTAGAACAAGGTCGTGCACACTGCAGACAGAAGAGCACAAAATAGGGGCAATCTCACAGCAATATAAGGAGTGGGTGGGCACGTTAGTCTTTTAAGATTATTTTGCCTTACAGAGAAACTACTAGACTCTGCTGAAAATAACCCTGTCTCTCTCCTCCCATTTCTTCCATAAGAAAGGCTCCTTATTCTCTCTCTCACTCTAACGTAACATATCCCAAATGGAAGGACGGTTCATGTTCATTCCCTCCATCCCAATTCTGCAAATATCTCTCTCTCAAGGGAGAAGCCAGACAGGGAAAGAGAGACTTGGGAAGGTCCTTTAAGGCAAAACCGTGGAGTCCTAGAGGTGTGTGTGTTAAGGCAGGTGTCTGCAGCAGTGGCCAGAGGGGCAGGGCAGGCTAGGCTGGGCTAGGAGTTGTTAGTTAAGAGTACTGTCTAACCAGTCTGGCTTCTTCCTTCTCCCAGCAGCCAGCCCTCCCCTCCCATTAAAGTTTTACTCCCACATCCTAAAAGCTCCTAACTTCAACTTTCTCTAAATAGTCTCTCAGACTGCATGTGAATTTAATGTTTTTTTGAAAAAGCTTTCTTTTTGTTTGGACTGTGTAGCAATTTGATTCTGCCACTCCCCTCACTGTGGCATTCCCCTCCCACCACCGCTCTGGCCTAGACAATAAGTTAATGCTAGACACCACAAAAAGGGCAGACATGGCAGTGCAGTTTTAATATACATATATGTAGAATATATATGTACACACAGTTAGCACGGTCAGGGTGGGGAGGGGCATCTTAGGGGTAGGCAGGAGGCTGGGGTCACTCACTGTTCTGTAGTGATTTGGCTAGGAGGTGTTCACAAGCCCAAGGGGCCACGAGATCTAGTAAAGAAGGGTTTCCTAAGTCCCTTCCTGGATTGAATTGGGGTGGGGATCGGTGCAAAGGAAAACACTGTAGTTAACTTCTTTCTGGCTTGGGATATTCTTCACCAAGGAGAGAGGGAAGGTTGCCTGCAATAACCAAGTTGGGACCCTATGGGATGGTAGGGTCAGGATTCAGGTTAAAACCTAAGGACCTCATTCCTCAACCTCCCTAGGTTTAGAGTGCAACAGTCTAAGTAGGAACAACTGAGTGAGTGGAAAAGGGGGCTCCCCTCTCTGCCCCAATCCCCATCTCAGGCTCAGTGGTACATGTTCCCAGTACAGTCTCTCCAAAGTACAGGTGGGTGGGGGCATCTAATGCTGGCTGCTCCATGGGTTTAATCTTAGGGGCCAGGAAAGGATCCTGGCTCATGCCTATGCTAGGCCCATGAGAGGCAGAAAGGGACCAGCTGGCACTCAAGCCCTCCCACCTGAGGAACAACAGGAAACAGCTAATCCAGCACAGGAGTACAAACATGGAATGCTGGCTTTTCTTTGCCCCTTCCAGGTGGGGGGTTGAGCGGCCTCTTCACCTTCCCTCCCTACTGCTTTTCCTTGGATCCACCTACCTCTCCCATACCTGACCCCCATGTTAGCTCCTCAATGTAGGAAAATGCAGGTCCTTTCTGCTTCCACACTTAAAGATACGGGGGAGAGTGGAGGAAAGGGAAGTAGGAGGAATGTGCTGATTTCTATTTGCATAGAAATAGCCCCCACCTCCTCCTAGAGTGGGGAATCTCAGCCCCCTCCCCTTGCCCCTGACTCCCATCCCCTCAAGAGGAGGAACTAGATGAGCTAGACATATAGACAGACAGCCAGAGCGTGCGCACACGCACACACGCGCACAGTAAGGGGGTTAGGACCAGGTTAGTAAGTGGGTAGATGGGGGTTGCCCTTGCCCCCTCCTTTGGAGGATGGGGGAAGGGAGTGGTCTGATGAAGGTCCAACCTTCCTCTTCTTCCTCCCCCTTGCTCAGGCCTTCTTCGGTGGGGGAGCCAATTTGATGATCTCTTCCTCAGAGGGCTGCCGGATAATGTCTGGGGGCAAAAAGGGATGTGTCCAGGGACAGCAGTGTGGGAGATGGCCACGCAGGCCCACTGGGCATCAGCCTCCTCTGCCAAAACTCAAGTACTCCAAGAATAGTCAACGGGAGGGGGGCAGAGGTGTAGCTAAGTAAAGGAATGGCCTCTTACCTTTGTACTTCTTGGCACTGGGGATACGGGTTAGCTTGGTGTCCAGCTCATCCTCCTCAGAGATCTTCAGCACACGAGTTCTATAGTCAACCACCATAGTGAGTAGGTCAGGACGGCGGGAGATCTCAAAGATGTGCTCAATGTAGGAGAGGTTGTCTGGAGGAAGGCAGGGGACAGGGTCAGAGCTAGACTACAGAGGTCAGCTTCCCCTACTCCACCAGACTGGTGACCTGGAACCAAAGCCAAAGCTGAGTTGCTGACATTGGTTATGGGAGGACACTACACTGGAAGAAGAGGGGCTACTAATCTAGGAAAAGAAAGTTAAGGTACCCAAACAATACAGAGGACCGTTCCCAGGAAGGGCAGATAGTTGGTCAGTAAAGTTTCTAGATTATGGTTAGAATGAGGGATTTAGCTTAGATACTGGCTCCCATATATTGCGGGGCGGAGACAAAAGAAATAATTGACTTCCAGATACCCCCCCAATACCCTGTTCCTCCTCCACTTTCCGTCCAAGTAAGGATCAGAATTTGCTGACAGCACATGTAGGACCAGCAGGGTAGAATCTCTAGGCAGCCCAGGAGAGATTCTGGGTCTGCTGAGAAAGGTTATTCCAAATAAGAGAAGGTATGGACACCACCAGAAGGATGATGTCCATGGCCTGGCCAGTTCCAAGAGATTACAGATGCCCTTAGATCTTCTTCCGTGGCTCCTCCCCGCTGACTGTTGCCATAGTCTAACTGTAATATGTCCTCCTTTATACTTTCTCCCTGCTAGCCACACAGCAGTCAGAACAGTGTATCTGAAGGGCCCTGAGTTCACTCACCTCACCTATCCAATACCCAACTTCTCTACAACACAGTCTTCTCAGCCATTTCTAAACACCCTACATCCCAGTCAAGCCAAGCAGGACTGCTTGCATTTCCAAACACACTAGATACTCTGTGACAGTGTTTCTCTGCCTGGCATGCCCTCCTTTGGATCCTGCCTTAGAAATCCCACTCACCTTTCAGGGCCATCTTAAACACCAATTCTGCCCTAAAGCCTCCAGCTGTGTGGGATTACTCTAATCCATAGACCCCACTCCCCAAGCAGTAGTCTCTCAAAGTGGATAAGAAAATGTTAGCACTTGTAGTTTTATTTTAAATTTTACCAGATTTTAAAAAGTGCTTAAGTCCTGGCATGGTGGCTCCCTCCTATAATCCCAGCACTTCGGGAGGCTGAGGTGGGTGGATCACGAGGTCAGGAGATCAAGACCAGCCTGGCCAACATGGTTTAGTCTCCACTTTTGTATTTGTAGTCTCTACTAAAAATACAAAAATCAGCCGGGTGTGGTGGCAGGTGCCTATAATCCTAGCTACTCAGGAGGCTGAGGCAGGAGAATTGCTTGCACCCAGGAGGCAGAGGTTGCAGTGAGCTGAGATCGTGCCATTGCACTCCAGGCTGGACAGAGTGAGACTTGGTCTCAAAAAAAAGTAAAAAATTTAAAAAAATAAAAAGTGCTGCTTGTGAAAATGCTGAAAAAAAAAAAACAAACAAAAAATAAATAAAAATAAAAAGTGCTTAACAAAGGTTAGTATTACCATTACCAGATTAGATTACACTCCCCAGTTCTCCCCTCATTCAGGTATTCTTCCATTTTTATTGTCTAGACTTCTTCCCAATTTTGCTCACTTAAAATTCTACCATTTAAAAAAAAAATTTTTTTTTTACCATTTTTCAATTGTTTTTATGTTCTGTTGTATATGAAATAATAGCAGAGGAGTATCTGAATAATGTTTTTTACTGATGAGGGGCACAATGAAAAGTGTCTAAGGCCCCCATACTTAGAGCACCTCTCTTCTGCCTTGCTATAGAGGGGTACACATTGTACACATAAGAGCTTTGAGCTCATCTCTATTTGCTGAATTAACTGAGCCTGAAAGATTGATGACAGGACCCCTGTGCTCCCCTCCCGCACCTTTGTCCAGCTTGTTGTGGCTCTCCAAGAAGCTAAACCAGGCACTGCCAGTAGTGATCTCCTCACTCTTTTCGCTGGGGATGTCCTCCTTGCAGGCCGACTTGAGCTGTTCTAGATCTTCAAGGGTGATGTTGTTGGTCAGGTCTTGTAGGAGGGTCCCGTACTCAGCCATGACTGGGGTTGGGAGGCAACAAAGGGATAGGAGTTGAGTGTAAGGTATGGAGTCTGGTTTACTCATTGGCAATACCCTCTTACTCCCCACTCTGCCCTACCAGGCATGTGCCTGTAACATGGAGGCTGGAGGTGGCTAGGGCTGGAGGGAGAAAAGGAAAACCTAGGGGAGGTGGTGGGGGTAGACAGGAAGCTAGGAGCCAGGCTGGCCTAGAGTGACAAGTCATACCTCCTTTCCCCCACCATCTTTTTCTTCCGTTTTCCCCCCTCTAACAGTAACCCTGGCAACAGTTCCCCTGACTGAGGAGGCGGTTACCATAGCAACCTGCTCCTTCTCACCGGCTCTCTCCAAGTCCTCCCCACCAGAATCGCCCCACCCACCTCCAACCCCTCCCCATGTCAGGAAAAAAAACTCCAAAACAGCCAGGGTGAGGCTTGCTGTGGCAGTGAGAAGCTGAGAAAGAGCTGGAGGGCTTGGTAGGTGCTCACGTGTTCTAGCTTCCATTCTGCCTCAGAGGCAAAGGGGTCCCTCACTTCAACTCCCCACCACTCCACTAATGACTCATTTTGGATGGATGCCTATTCGCTTGGTCTGATGGTTCCTTGGCCCCTCCATGCTAGCCTTGTATTCGGTCATTAGGGCTTGAGGTGGGGGAAGCAATCTACCACCCCCACCTTTGTGGAGCTCATTTTCTCCCTCGATAGTTACCAGGCCCCCACTCAGCTCTCTCTCCTACCCTTTGTGCTGTGCCTGCAGCCCCCGTGCCCAAGAATACCAAGCGGCTGGCTCTGGCCCCCTGCCCAGTTCCCAGAGTGGCTGGGTGGTGGGGGGAGGGGACTTTAGATGCGGCATTGGGAGAGTGGCAAAAGGGGACTGCCCCCCTTCTTGCATCAACATCCTACTGGCGCTACCTTCAGCATGGTCTGATGAGATCAGCAAGGTCAGATCTCACCTAGGCCTTCACCCCATCCCTCTTTCATGATTCTTAGGTGAGAAGTAGAGAACATTCAAGGCCTTCCTTCCACTAAGATAGGAACTGTGGCTAAGACAGAAGAAAGGTCAGACGTTTGAATGAGCTTTCTGGATTTGATAAAATGTGACACTAGTGGTGAGCTCAAAAATGGAACTGATTTCCACAATGAGTATCTATTCTAGTCAGAAAAGTAAAGCATTTTTTAAATAGTAAATTGTAAACACTCTATATGCGACTAGACCAATGGGTGGGTAAGCAGCAAGATGACCTCGTCCCCGACTGAGGCTGCCTGCAAATCACCCAGCATTAGGCTGGGAATGTGGCAGATCAAAGGGGCCTGGGTGACACACTCACATTTTCCTTCCTTCTTGCTCTACTGCAAGGGAACTGAGATGGGTATGGCCATCACAGAATAAGAGATGCGGACCCAGAAGTCCCCATTCCCAGCCCCCTACTTGGACCAGAATAAACAAACCTCCCTTGGTGGCAGGCACCATGACACAAACAGACAATAAGCCAGACAGCAGGCCACCATGACCCCCACAAGAAACAGGCGGTCATAGGCATGCTCAGTTGCACACCCAGGTGCAACCAGACAGAAGGGCCCAGCAGTGGCCCTGCCAGGCCGGGCCAGGAACAATGCCCTCTGACTGTCAGCACCAGGAACTGTCTCTGCCTTGAAATCTAGGTCACAGCAGCAGGCTAGAGCCCAACCCCCATCACTCTACTGATAATCCAAGGACAGAAGGAGGGGGATCCGGGTGAGGGGAATGATGGGGAGAGGACTAGAGATGGAGATAAGAATGGGGGGGCATGAGTAGAGCTGGAAGGAAAGTGCAGCAGGAGACAAGAAAACGCTGTCCCAGTAGAGGAAACTCTGGGGCCAAGCCCTCAGCTGGAAAGGGGGGCACAATTTGGGGTTACACCACCCTGCTTTCACATGGAAGAAGAGTTTGTAAATACGACAAATCCTGCGAGAGGAAAGAGTGCGTGTGTGTGTGTGTGTGTGTGTCTCGGGAGGAGTTAAGATTTAGGGCTTTGAATCTAAAACAGATCTACAGAGGAGGTAGGCGGGAAGAGATTAATGTGTGTAACACACTCACCCACAAAGACTTGGGGGCAGTGGGTAGGAGCTTTCTAAGAGAGTGAAAGATACAAGGAGGCCCCTAAGAGAAATGGGGGTGGGAATGTTAAAGTGGTAGAGGAGAAATATGTGTGTGCTGGGATCCTAGGGATGCTGATCCCTGGGTTGTGGGCACAGCTCTGTGGAGGAGGCAGTGGCTGGCTATCTGGGTGTGTTTGGATGTTCTGGTAATGGAGATGTATGTGCCAGCATTGGGTATGTGGCTGTGGGTGCACTGGCTGTATTTGGTGTGTGTGTGTGTGTGTGTGTGTCTAAACCAGCAAGAGCACATGTAAGAAGGCATATAAGCACAGGTTCACATCCGGAGGGGTGAGGGGAACCTAGAGAGCTGGAGTTGGGAGACAGAGACTAAGGCTACAAATGAGGCATGGGGGGCGAGGGAGAGGAGAGCACACAGTCCACAACTGTACAAGGCTGTAGCCTCAGCTCATCTGTTACTATAGCAACCTCAGTTCTGGGTCCCCTCACCGCCCCCCCAGTCATTAGGACAATAACACCACTAGATGGGAGGGGTGTGGGGAATGGTGAGTAAGAAGGGACAGAAAGGATAGGAATAAGGCCCTCTAAAGGTACAAGGAAAGGCAGCCCGGTTGCCTGAGTATGGCAGAAGCAGCAAGGGCAGTGTTGTTTGGGGGAACTGCTCTCTGGTCTCACTGATCAACTGCTGTCCCTGGCTGGTCTGCCCATGGTGGGGCTTGTTCCCTTCACCCTCCATGTCACCTTCCTCGCCAGAGATTCAGATTTCCTTAGGGCCTGTGGAGAAATCTGCTCTCTGGGCTCTGAAAAATCCTCCCGATCTCTGGAGCAGTGCAGAGAACTGCTCAGGGATCACCAGGCAGCCTGGGCGGAGGCCATTCTTGGGACAGGATACCAGGGCAGGAATCAGGAACCGGAGCCCTGGCTGCCAGGAAGTCAGTCCTCTTCCCTCCCAGCTTTCTGTGCTCGGCTCACCGCTTCCTCACACCTTCCTTCCTTCCTGCCTCCCTCTCCTTCCAAGCTGGCCCCAGGCACAACCCTGACAAAGGTCAAACCAACTGAGGATGCTAGGGAAGAGGGGCAGGAGGTAAGGATCATCATATACTGACCTTTTAGGGTGGGCACTGGGGTGAGAAGAGCTGGGCCCTGGGAGTGCTTTGAGAAGCCTGGCAATTGGGATAACCACCTGTGGAGGAGGTGGCAGCACCAAAAGAATTTCTGTGCCTTTTGACAATAGGTCGTGATAGATTGTCCCTTCTCTCTAACGTTTATTTCCAAATCCTCTGTGAATTTGAGAAGGAAGCCTGAAGATTAGGAGTTGCACCCCTCCCTCCTCCACATCTGTTGCAGCTGCCTCGGGCTGAGGGGAGGGGCCATCCCACGCAGCTGCAAGGACCTAGAGGTCCCTGTATTGGGCAGGAGGGGACTTCCAGGCACTCAAGTCTGTCAGTCTTTTGCCTGAAGTTGGAAGTAATCACGGAGAGGCAGAGGGGTTGGAAGAGAGAGAGTACGGGTTCAGCTTTCCTATTTTAAATTGTATCTGGACCCCAAATTCAAGCAGTCCTGTAGTTTATTTTCTTTAATATCATACTCCATTGATTTATTCTTTAAGCTTTTATCCAGCTTTATTGAGGGGTTGGGGGGTTGTCTTTATTCCTGTAACAAGGAAATTGAGGGTTCTGAGGCTCCAGGGTCAGCCTGGAAGTGAGACAGGACATCTGGGCCCCCAAATGTTCACTTCAGTCCAAGAAGCAACATGGATTACCTGTGGGCATGGGGACAGGGATTAGCCTTCAGCCCTTAGTGTAGAGAAGAGCCAGACCCAAGATGGGGCATCAGGAGACAGCTGGCACTGGGTTAGGCAGGGCAGAGGAGGGCTGCCTGGCGGCAAGGAAGGGAATGTGGCCTATGACTCTCCCAGCCCACCTCTGTCTCCACTGTTCCGCTGTGGCACTACCTGCCTCTATTTCCGTCTCTCTCCATGTCTCTTCATCATCCATATCCTTTCCCCTAATCCTTCAGTCTCTCTTTTCCTCCTTTCCTTTCTATAGGCTTTTACCCCTTCTAGCATGTCCTACTCACCTATCCAACTTAGTAGTAGCCATGAATATGTAGGACTTCTGAGATCTGTGCTTCAGTGTCCCCATCTGAATACTCAGAGCTACAATTAGGAAGGGGTGAGCATCCCTGCTACACAAAACACAGAGTAAGTTTGGTGGGAGTGGCTTGGAGATTCAGTGGTTGGCTGCCTACCAGCTGGTGAAGATATCCATCATGACACTGCGCAAGAGGATCTGTGTGAGTTAGGCGCTGTGATTCCGTGACCCTCTTCATACATGATAATACATGCATACACGATGGGCACGGAAGTGAGAAAGTAGGCAACCAGGGAAGCCTGCAGCCTGGGGCATCACTGGCAATTTCCCCAATGGAGTATTTAACTACAAAGGGAAGAGCAATTAAAGCTAATCGCTCTGACAGCCTGGGGCCCAGACACACAAACCTCTTTCCCTAACTCCCAGTGGTTCCCCCCACCTTCATCCTCCCTAATTTGTTTAGTCCACTCTCCAGCACTCTTTGCACCTCTCTGACCATCTCTGTCTCTCACTTCCTCCCTCTCCCTGGTTCCCTATCTCTGGACCTCTCTGGAGATGTCTGTCTGCTTCTCACACACATTCCTCTCATTCTCTCTGACTTGGGCTCCATTCTTGGCTGACTCATACTCATTTTCCTCTCCGTTTCTTCCACCCCCTCCTCCTCCATCTCTTGGCCACTCTTACCCAGAAACTAGCCACTCCCAGCACCCTAAACCCTAACTGGACCCAGGAAGAGAGGCCACCAGAAGCCCCTACTCTCATTAGCCCACAAAATCCTGTCTCCTTGTTTTAGAGGAATGAGACCAAGATTTTCTCCTATCTTTCCCCACTGTTTTAAAGAGGAACAATCTGCATCCAGGGGCTGGGAAAAGCTGCCAGAAAATCAGGATGGACTTGGGGACAGTGGCCCTTTCTGTCCAGTCAGCTGTCCTGTTGGACTGATGACTTGGAGCCTGCAGTTCAGAAGACTCCTCATGGGATGCCCCACCCCACCGAGTGGGGGTGTGGTGGGTGGCCGGATGCGTAGTGCAGGGACGTTTGTGATTTGGAGTGTGCTAGACGATGTGTATAAGTCACATGGGTGTGTGTCACTGTGTGTGCTGGCGTGCCTTATAGGTGTGCGTGTTTCCTTGTCAGTTTTGACACGGATTCTATGAAATGAATAAGGGTTTTTCCGTTAGATACATCACTCCTCTACACCCCCAGCTCCTCCTTCCCTCTGGACAAGCTTTCAGCCAAGCCCACCTCTTCCCCAGCTGCAGCGGGCCGGGGGTGAGGGCACACGGTACCAGCCGCCCGCGGAACCGAGACGGGGCTGGGCCGAGAGACCGCCAGCGGAGGCGAGTCCGAAGCCAGGGCGGGGAGGGAGGGGCGGGCGCCGGCCTGGCCGAGCCGGCTGGGCGGGAAGCAGGCTGCATCCTAATCCCCAGGCCCCGCTCCGACTCCCGAACTGCAGTTCAGCATGGACGGGCCGGCCGGAGCCACGCCGCCTCCAGCACACGCTCGGCGCTCGGGACGCACCGCCCGCGGGACGGACCCCGTGGGGCCTGACACAGGGCGGACCCGTCCGGGGTCCCCGCGCTCCCCGTGTGGCCCCCGGTGTCCCAGGTCGTTGCCCCTCCAAGCCTAGACCTCCACATCTGCCCCTTCCCCGCGACACGTCTCCTCCCCGCCCCTCTCACCGCCTCTGGAGCTGAGCGCTCAGGGCGCGGGCACTCCTGAGTCCCCGGTTCCCGAGCAGCGTCCGGAACCTCCTCTTCGGCTCCCGCCGCCGCCGCCGCCGCTTCAGCCGCCGCCGCCGCCGCCTCTTCCGCCCGCGGAGCCGGAGCCCGAGCCCAGCGCCGCTCACTCCACCCGGCTGGCCGGTGATGTCAGAGCCGGGGAGGGGCGGGGGGCGGGGAATGGCGGGAGGAGGGGGAGGGAGGGGGAGGCAGGAGAGGGCGGGGGACCGAGGGGCTGGGGTTCTGGAAGACTCCTAGGATGGGGAACAGAATTGGGCGGGGGGGCTGGAGCAGAGGCGGTCTCTTCCCCCTGAACTGCGAAACAATTCTCATGTTTAATTTTTTCCCAGCAGGGCACCCTACTCCCCTTTTGACCTTTGGATGACCACAGTGGCTAGGACCCCTGAGAGGCACAGACTAACTTCAGTTAAGGGGTTTGGAAAGCCTTTGGAGGCTAGATTCTCTTAGTTGCCGGCTTTGGTATTTGTAAAAACTTCTTTCCTTGCCTTAAGGGTCAGGGGCGCCCGTGGTGAATGACTGATCAGACTTATCCACGTTGGGAGTTAAGGTAGGGGTCCGGGCCACATGGGGACTTGAGGAGCCCTGGATCTTCTCTTTCCAGGGTGATGCCTGCAGGCCCTCTTGTGTTTCTCTCACCTTTCCCGAACATGCCCCACTCCTGCCTTCCCCCTACCATGATGTAATTTTATTTTCTGGGGAGAAAAAGAGCAGCAGTGAGCTCAGCATGCAAATATAGACAACTTGCAGAGCCACACTTAGCTCTGTCTCCCAGTTCTGCCCCTCTGCCCAGGCCCAGTGTGGCAGCTCTCACTTCCCCTCTACCCCAGGGACTTTCCTCCCCCAGACTCTCAGCCAGACTGAAAGAGGAAAGGAAGAATTGGAGAAGCATCTGTTTTCACCCTCATCTCTAGCCTAAGGGGTTCTGCCTCAGCTCTGGGCAGGGTTTGGCCCTGGAAAGAAGTCTGTCCCTGGGTAGGTCCTTCCTGCCAAGAACTCCAGCAGGCCCAGGTTGGGGGATCCTCTCAGTGTTTGTGCCACTTCCAGGATGACCTCATCTCGCCTTAGTTTCAACCTGGTAGAGACTCCTCCAGGAACCTCCGATGAGCCCCTCCTTTCTCTGGTCTCAAGTTCCTGCTGCTCTGGGCTTCACAGCCTTTCTCTGCTGTTTCCTCTCCCTAGCATTCCCTGGCACACCTTAATCATTGGCCTTTGTATATATCATGTTTGCTCTGTGTTGTAGGGACAAAAGCTATTTCCTTGTAGTTTCTAAGTGAAAGGCTCAGGTCTGGAGACAAGACAGTGGGCCTTGGGTGCGTGCTTGCTCCACCCCTTCCTTGGGCAAGTTATGCCTGAAGCCTTATCGTCCTCGCCGGTCAGATGAGGGTGCCAGTGCCTATTTCTGAGGGTTCTTCTGAGATTCAGAAATACTGAGTCTCTAGGGACTGGCACAGATGGGTGCTTAAAAAATAGGAGCTATTATTTAGACCGGGGCCTTCCGCTGACCTATGCTGGACAGTCAGCCCCACAATATTATTGTAATACTAGCTTAGTGCCCATACTACTTATTAAACATTGATTAAATAGGTACAAGTTGGAATGAATACATAGTTTCTACTTTCTACACTCCTGCCACCTTCTCTAGGAACACTTCCTGGACTTGTCTGTGGAGAGTGAAAATATATCAATCTCAGGGCTTGTCTTTCTGTACTTAGAAATCCTCTAAGTCTCGCAGCAACAACTTCAGACCTGATCCATGAAAAATATAATGTTGGCTGGGCACGGATGGCACACACCTGTAATCCCAGCACTTTGGGAGGCTGAGGTGGGTGGATGACCTGAGGTCAGAAGTTCGAGACCAGCCTGACCAACACAGTGAAACCCCGTCTCTACTGAAAATACAAAAAATGTTAGCTGGCATGGTAGCCTGTAATCCCAGCTACTCAGGAGGCTGAGACAAGAGAATCACTTGAGCTCGGGAGGCAGAGGTTGCATTGAGCCGAGATCGCCTCACTGCATTCCAGCCTGGGCGACAGAGTGAGACTCCATCTCAAAAAAAAAAAAAAAGTTTTTTTTTTAATAATGTTTATTATTTATGGGCTTGTTTAGCTATTTGGCCCTCCTGTATCCTACCCCTGAAAGTCCTTTTTGCTTACCCCAGCCTGGGCCTATACTGGAGAGACTGTGGGTCCTTCTTGCCAAGACCTCCAGCAGGCCCAGGTCTGGGAGATGCCCATTGTATACAATATCTCCTCTCCATTCCCGTGACCACCACCTCTCCCAACATCACTCTAATTTTTCTAACAGTCACTGATTATGAGTTGGGCTACTTGCCTCTGGCATCTCCATCACCTCCCCATCCTGCTTATCACTACCGGATTAAATTTTGCCCTGCCTCCTCAGCTTGCAGAATTCAATTCAAACAGCTATACAACCCAGCCCCATTATGCCTACCCAACCTCATGGCCACAACTTGAATTTCTCTTCTTGTCTGTCTGGTCTCTGTGCCCCCAATATGACAAACACATCCTGCCAGAGCTGCTGTTTCCACTGACTAAAATGTCTCCTCGTCAGCTCCTTTGTCTCCAATCAAATCCCATTCTTCAATTTAAGGCCTAGTAAAGGCTTACTTCCTTTGTGAAGTCATCAAGGCCACTCTGATCGCTCTTCTGAGTCCATTCTGTTCTTTCCTTTGTTCTTCCTTTAAAAAACATTTATTAGAGACAACTTTTGAGTGTCAGACTCTGTGGACACAAAGAAAAGGCTTGGGTTCCTGCCTTCAAGGGGCTCACAGTTGAGTGGGGAAGACAGACAGGTAAGTGAAGAACAATAATAGACAGATCTGAGTACTGGAATGGAAATGCAGCGGGAACTCAGAAGAGATCATCGCTGGAGGGGTCACCTCTGGGAAGGCCTCACCAAGGAAGGATAATTGGAGCTCAGTCTTAATGTTCAAATAAGAGCTGCAGAGAGGGTGCTATCCAGCAGCACATAATCACTTAATTACATATTGCTTTGTATTTTTCTTCAATTGTTTAGTGTGCTTGTCTTGACTTCTTGGTGAGGCTAATCAGCTCAAGAGCAGGGACAGTCCTGGCACTCTCTGTTCTCCCAGAGCCTAACAGCAGCCCTGGACAAACATCATGTGTTCAGAAAAGGCTTGTTGACTTGAAGCAGATAAATAATCCAGGCTTCTCTGGGAAAGCTGCCTGGAGGAACCCCAGTCCCCCTATTAGAGTCCCCCAGCTCATCCCTGGCAAGGCACCCACATCTAAATCCCCCGTCAGAGGCCACCTCTTCCTGCCATAGGAGTGAGACTTCACCAACATACATTTGTTCATGCTGCCACAGATGTCTTTATTGAGGCCTCTCATTTGACCCAAATACATTAACAAGTGATTGTTGAGGTACAGTCCCAAACACAGTATCCTCCCTTCCTTCTGGCCAGGGGCAGGACAGTCCGAAAGACACAGGATTAGAAAGAGCTGGGGAAGGCTGTGCATAAATGGAGGGAACAGAACAGAGATGGGGCCCATATATATGGCTAAAGGAGAATCACAAGAAAGAGTATGCAGAGTGATGGAAGAGACACATAATGGATAAAAGTAAGTTATGGGATAAGAAACAGAAGTCAGATGAGAGAGAGCTGGGCTGGTGTCTAGGGAAAAATACCTCATTTTCTCATCAAAGGAGGGGGATCAGAGTCTCGGCACCCAGTGTATAGACCTCAGTTAGCTCAAAGGCAGAGAATAACCTAGTGTCCCTGGAGGAACTCAGGGAAGGACAAGAGAAGGCAGGAGAGAGCATGAAAAGATCAGTGGGGCTGAAAGATGGTTGCCGCAGCAACTAGTCATCATCATCATCATCGTCGTCATCGTCCTCTGTGTTGATCTCACCCGCTAGCACATCCTCCAGCCAGTCCTCCAGCTCCTCAGCAGAAGGCAGGTCCTCCTCGTCGTCCATTTCCATCCATACGCTATCCGCCTAGGAGATGGCGCAGGCAGGAGATGGAAGCTAAGTCCCACCCAGGTCTTTGGATCTGTCCTCCCACTCACTGGACTCTGTACATCCTTCCCTACTTCCTCGGTCCCTTCCTTTCATCTGCCAATGGCCAGGGAAACTGTCCAGGTGAAGGTATGTGTTAGAATCGTGACAGGTGAGAGTGAGAAGAAAAGTTGGATTGCAAAGTAGACCTTCTCCCTTCTGTCTGTCTTCCCTGCTCTTGCCACACTGAACTTCCCTGTCATGCCTTTGTTGCAAAACCACTGGCAGCTCTTCATGGCCTAAGAATAAAGTCAGCAACTCTTCAGCATTCAGGATGTGTCTTTCTTTTCTTATTTTTTTTTCTGAAAGAGACAGGGTCTCACTCTTTTGCCCGGGCTGGAGTGCGGAGGTGCAGTCATGGATCACTGCAGCCTTGAACACCTGGGCTCAAGTGATCCTCCCACCTTGGCCTCCCAAAATGCTGGAATTACAGGCCTGAGCCACCACCCCTGGCCCCAGGGCTTTTCATAACCTGCCTTTCTAGTACCATTCTCAGTGATCTCTAGACTCAGCCATAAAAATCTACCTGCCTTTTCCTGAACCTAATATTCATTTTCCTGCTTTTGACCTTTTGATCTTGCTCTTTCTTCAGTTTGGAACTGACTTCCCTGAATCATCACTTGTTGAAATCCTATACGTTGAGTGTGGTGGCTCATGCCTGTAATCCCAGCACTTCGGGAGGCCGAGGCAGGCAGATCCCCTGAAGTCGGGAGTTCGAGACCAGCCTGACCAGCATGGAGAAACCCCGTCTCTACTAAAAAATACAAAATTAGTCAGCACAGTGGCACATGCCTGTAGTTCCAGCTACTCGGGAGGCTGAAGCAGGAGAATGGCTTGAACCCAGGAGGTGGAGGTTTCAGTGAGCCAAGATCGTGCCATTGCACTCCAGCCTGGGCAACAAGAGCCAAACTCTGTATAAAAAAAAAAAAAAAAAAAAGAAATCCTATACATATAATCTCCATTTTGAATGTCACTTTTTCTTGAACTTTTCTCTGATTCTGTCTAGCAGAAATCAATGTGATTCCCATGTCTTATTTTATTTGTATCTTTATTATAAAGTTTATCAGATCTGCCTTTGTAGTTGGTGGAATACCTGCGTCTCCAGTTAGTCTGATAATTCTATGAAAGCAGAGACTGTGGCTCATTCTGTTCAACTTAGTAGTTTTGTTGTTTTTGTTGTTTTTGAGACAGAGTCTCACTCTGTTGCCCAGGCCGGAGTGCAACGGCACAATCTTGGCTCACTGCAACCTCTGCCTCCTGGGTTCAAGCAATTCTCCTGCCTCGGCCTCCTGAGTAGCTGCGATTACAGGTGCCCACCACCACACCCGGCTAATTTTTGTATTTTTAGTAGATACAGGGTTTCGCCACGTTGGCCAGGTTGGTCTTGAACACCTGACTTCATGATGGCCTGCCTCGGCCTCCCAAAGTGCTGGGATTACAGGTGTGAGCCACCGCACCTGGCCTAACTTAGCAGTGTTGAAGCACCTACTGTGTGTGTATGAGAAGACTTCTTCCCTGAACAAGCTCAAAAGTCTACTGAAAGAGACAGACGTAATGTAGCCATTTAAATGTCATCTTCTCCATGGGTAATGAGCCCTGGGAGTGCCCGGGAGGGAATGATTCTAAATGGGAGATCTGGAAAGACTTCACAGAGGAGAAAGGGTTTGAACTGGGCCTTGAAGGATGAGCCACTGATTCCAACATGTGGGACAGGGACATATTCCGATCTTAAGTCTCTGCCTCCATCCAGCCACTAGACTGGGCATGTCTGTGTCCTATGAGAAGCGCCCAACTCCTAGTTAGCAGAGAGGAGGAGAGCTAGCTAGGCTAGGAAGCAGAGTTGGGGGCCAACCAGGGATTCGGACAGGAAACTCACATCAGTAACATTGACGACCCCTATCTGTGGGGCTGACAAGTCGATGTCAAACGTCTTCTCCCAGTATGGGACGAGCTGTAGAGAGATCCAAATATGGCAACTTAGTGGATGCTAGGAACACATGAATTCAGGAGGATGAGTATGAGGGCCAGCCCAGGGATGGAGAGGGGACAGCGTGAAATGGCAGTGGATGGGGACAGGTCCAGCTATGAGGGCACCAAGACAATGGGTAGAACTCAGCAGTGAAAGAGGAGAAATCCCAAAGGGAGGGCATCGGGAGGGTCAGCCAGCCGCACTGGCCCCTCTTTTCTGAGGAAGACTGGATCGGAAACCCTGTTCTCATCATGGATCAGACCCTCGTGTTCAAGGTCAAGTCCCTTCTCTCTGGCCCTCGGATCTTACTTTTCTGAAATAAGGCAGGTATACCTGGTAAGTACCAATGTTTCTCACGTTTCTCTTTGTTCTTACAGTTACTCATTCAACAATGAGTGCTAGGTGTTGGGAATTTAGCTGAGAACAAAACCATCTCTTGAAACATGGAATTTCTGTGCTGTGATTCTAGGATTGAGTGTGTATAGCCATGTGAAGGGCTGTTGTGCTTCAAAACACTGGTTTTCTTTAGGAGTGAGTCCTGGTACCGGGGCTACCCATCCAGCCTCTGCTCTAGGAATTGTGTGTGAGGTCCCGTCCTGTTTCCCCTTGCTCAGGATGCCCTCCATGCCCACAGTGCCCTTGAGCATGCAACACACATACCTTCCCAGGGTCCCCCAGCTGGGAGGTGGGGATAGGCGCTCTGAAACAAAGCCCTCACTAAGAAGATGCCACAGTCCAAGGCCCCATCTTAGGATAGCAGTGCCTGAGCTGTGCCTCTTACCAGGGGGAAGTCATCAGGGTCAATCCAGATGATACTAAGATCCGGGTTTTCAGTATTATCTTGGGCCACCGCCTTGAGAGTCTCTAAGAACTCGAAGCCATCTTGGAGGGAACACCAGTGCAAAGTGTGAGGTGTGTGGAGAGGAAAGGGACCCAGATGAAACAGGAGTACGGAGCTACCTCTCTGCTCCCCCAGCTCCACTTGCCTAGCCCTAGGCTGTTTGCAAACTCCCAGGAAAGCCTCTGAGTGAGGCCTATGCGCCAATAAACACACCCACCTCCCCCTGCCTTCCATCCTGTCCAACCCAGTATTCCTCCCTCACCGGGATCAGCTTCCTCTGCAAAGGCCACAATGTGGATTCCATCCATATCATCCTCCTGTCAGGGGGTAAGAGGGAGAACAGGGTTTTGAAGACCTTACTATACTCCCTGAAGTTGGAGAGCCCAGGACAGATCCTAGATGTTCACATAACCTCAGTTGTGTGGAAATCCAGTTTCAGGACCAGATTTATTCTTATGAGGGTGACCTTTTCCCAAGGGACACTCCCTTTTAGCTCCAAGGCCCCACACTTCCTCTGACAAATCCTTTATCCCAGGCTTGAGGCTTCTCCCTTGTCATCTTCACTTATGTCTGTCTCCCATTTCCTCACACATTCTTCAGAGTAGAAAACCTCCTACTGCTGAGCCAGGCAGGGTGGCTCCCGCCTGTAATCCCAGCACTTTGGGAGGCCGAGGCGGGCAGGTCACGAGGTCAGGAGTTCAAGTCTAGCCTGGCCAACAAGGTGAAACCCCATCTCTACTAAAAATACAAAAAAAAATTAGCTGGGTGTGGTGGCGAGTGCCTGTAATCCCAGCTACTCAGGAAGCTGGGGCAGGAGAATTGCTTGAACCTGGGAGGAGGTTGCAGGGAGCTGAGATCATACCACTGTACTGCAGCCTGGGAGACAGCAAAACTCTGTCTCAAGAATAAAAGAAAAGAAAACCTCCCGCTGCTGCTAGTGCACTGTTTTTACTTTTATTTGTTTATTTATTTATTTTGGAGACAGAGTTTTACTCTTGTTGCCCAGGCTGGAGTGCAATGGTGCCATCTCAGCTCACCGCAACCTCTGCCTCCCGGGTTCAAGCAATTCTCCTGCCTCAGCCTCTCAAGTAGCTTGGATTACAGGCATGTGCTACCATACCTGGCTAATTTTTTTGTTTTTGTAGTAGAGATGGGGTTTCTCCATGTTGGTCAGGCTGGTCTTGAACTCCCAACCTCAGGTGATCCACTCGCCTCGGCCTCCCAGAGTGCTGGGATTACAGGCGTGAGCCACCACGCCAGGCCGTGCACTGTTTTTTTTCTACCAGTTGGCCTGAGGAACAGCAGGGTGGGATTATTCTAGGGCTTGAGTCTTCTGGCACCTATGCTTCCCTGAGGGCCCTGGCAGGGGGCACTCACCCAGGTCTCATACATACTCTCAGGCTTCAGTTTTCTCAGGGTTGATCTAGAAGAGAGACAGAATATCATTAACTCAGTGGGTTAGAAGGATGCCCCCTCCAGAGGCTCCCGTAGCAGAGACTGCTCTAGGTCAGGACCAGGGCACAGACAGCTTGTAGCCTAAAACAAAGCCATCTGGCAAGGCCTCAACTCTGGGCACCAGGCCCAGCTCATTGCATGGTTAAACTGGTGGGAAAATGGAGGGTGGGCAAAGGGACTGGAGAGAGACTCTGGGGAGAAAGGCAAGAACTGGACATCAGGGTCTTCATTCATTATGTATTCATGCATTCACTCATTCACGATGATTGAGTGTCCAGCATGTTCTAAGCACTGCGCTAGGTGCTGGGTAGAGTTGAACCAGGCAGGCATGTTCCTGCCTTGACGAAGGGAGCTGGTGGTATGGGAGAGAGCAAGTACTGTTTCTGCTGGTGATTGGGTATTTCCGGTTGTGGACTACTACGAAGGAAGGGAATTAGCTGTGAGTGCAGGGCAGGGTTATTCAACCTCAGCACTATTGCCATTTGGGGCCAGATGATTCTTCGTAGTAGGGGGCTGCCCTGTGCACTCCAGAATATTTAGCAGTATCCCTGGCCTCTATCCACTAAATACTAGTAGCACTCCGCACAACCAAAAATATGTCTAGACATTGCCAAACATCCTTTGGAGGGCAAAATCCTATGCCCACCTTGCCACGCCTTCCAGCCTTGTAGAGAAACACTGGTGTAGGGTATTACATTAGAAAGAACATGGGGCTGGGCGTAGTGGCTCATGCCTCCAGCACTTTGGGAGGCTGAGGTGGGTGGATCACTTTCAGTTTGAGACCAGCCTGGGCAACATGGTGAAACCCCATCTCTACTAAAAATACAAAAATTAGCCAGGTGTGGTGGTGTGCCTGTACTTCTAGCTACTTGGGAGGCTGAGGCAGGAGAATTGCTTGAACCTGGGAGGCAGAGGCTGTAGTGAGCCAAGATAGTGCCATTGCACTCCAGCCTGGGGGATGGAGTGAGTGGGTGATCTTCGATCTCAGAAAAAAGAACGAACGAACATGGGACACATCAGAGTCAAAATCCCAGCTCTGACACTTATTAGCTGTAGAACCTTTCATGGAGATTGTTAAAGGACTTGATACAGTAATAGAAATGGAAAGCACCTTGCAGTTCCTGGCAGACCACAGGCAGTTAGCACTCGTTTGTTGACAGAGATTACTTAAGTCACACTCAACCTCACACTGAATTATACACATTTATGGAGGACCTTCTCTGTGTAGGGCTCAGGGCTAAGTACTCGGGTGTAAAATATTGTGCAAAATTATCAGTGTATCAGAGAGCACTGGTGCCCAAAGTGCATTCATCTCCAGGCAAGACTGGCTTCCCCCAGCCCATCTCACACTGTGTTCCAGCCCAAGGAGGAACCGACCCCGCTCAGAGGGGTGCCCTTGGCCCCCACCTCCTGTGCTCCTCCACGAAGTTGACAATCTCCTCTTCGCTATTGGGCTTGTCTGGGATGGTCACAGGCTCTTCCATGAAGGCCTCATAGAAATCAATCTCATTCAGCTTCAGGGTCAGCTTCTTTGCCACCTTTGGGAGAGGGGGTAGGAGGGGAGTGGAATAGGAGACACAAGGTCATGTGGAGAAGCATATTACCAGGGAACAAACATGAGGAAGGGGGTCAGAAAGCTGGGATCCTTGTCACTGCCGTGTGACACCTGTCAAGCGTCTTAACTTCTCTGGGGTTGGGTTTAACATGAGACAGCTGTTAGATCATCTAAAGCCCCTCTTCAGCTCTAAGTCTGTGGAGTGGGAGGAGCCGGGGTGGGGTGGGGAGTGCCCGTGCATAGGAAGGGACTAGGTCTGCCATTGATTCTGGGAGAGGAAGCTGGAGGACAGCTTCGGGATGCAAGGGACACCCAATATGGCCGCGGGGAGGAGAACCTTGCTGTCGAAGGTGGCGAAGAAGGGGATGTAGGGATGAAACTCCTCAGCCGCATCCTCAAAGGCTTTGTAATCTGAGGGGGGAATGCAGAGTCAGTCTCTGGGGAAACCAGGGGCTGCCAGGGAATCATCCCCCACTACAGTCCCCAATTCTTTGCAGGCAGGGTTCATTTTGAGACCCACCCCCTCTAGTCCAAGAGTGAGGGGAAGGTGAAATACTGGAGGTACTTGTCTGGGAACCCTCAGAGTACAGGGAGGTCAGAGCTGTTGATGGCGTTGAGCAGGGCTGGAGGAAGAGGTGAGAAGTGAGGAGGCAGAGGCTGAGACACGGGCAAGATAGGGATCCAGGGAGGGGCGCAGCGGAGTCTGAGGGTTACCCACGCTCTGAGTCTTTGCTCTTGAAGTAGCCAATGAGTTTGATCTCATCCTCAATATTCTCAAATGCCTGGAGCTCTCGTTCACCTTCAATCAATTCCACAGGGTCCTCTAGGACCTGAAAGAGGAGGACGTTGCAGGAAGAGAGTTTCTATCCTCGAGTAGAACCAGAAAGGGACCTAAGGAAAAGAAGGCTAGGGAACTGGAGGAGGGGGCTAGATGTTGACAGTGTGTATGCGTAGGGGGTTGTGTGTGGGTGTGTGTGGTGTGTGTGGAGTGTGTGTTGTGCATGTGTGGCGTGTGTGAATGTGATGCGTGTGTGTGGTACGTATATGATGTGTGTGTGATGTATATGGATGTATGTGTGTGGTGTGCATGGGGTGCATATGTGTAGTGTGTGGTATGTAGGTGATGTGTGGCCTATTGTGTGCATGTGCGTGCATGTGTGTGATGTGTGTGCAGGTGATGTGTGTGCGTACGGTGTGTGTGCATGGGTGTATGTGTGCAGGGTCAGGTTGGGGTTGGTAGGAACTAGGGGGCAGGCAGTGGAGTCTTCAAGGAAAGCTGTCCGGTCAAGGAGAGTCCGTACATCAAGCAGAAACTCCACGAGGGTGTCAGCAGAAAACTCGCCATCGTACTCAATGACTTCATCTCCCTTGAACACATACATGCTGTCCACTTCAGTTAGGCCTAGGGAGTGAGCTGGGGGTGAGGCACGATCCCAGGCTTCCCACAGATCCAAGGTCCAAATCCTAGGCCACAGCCCATGTGATAATCCCCTGGGCCCACATGCTCCACCTCATGGGCCCGCGGCCCCACCCACCTCCTCTGACCCTGAGGCCGATGGGCCTGATGTCTCTGCCCCTGGATTTAGCCCAGGAGGCTAGACTGGCCCCAGGGCTCTCTAAGGAGAAGCTGGAGGATCAGGGAGGGTAAGTAGGATGAGGGGAGGGAATAGAAAGGTGTCGATTCTAGCAGTATTTAGATGAGTATTCATGCCCCTCTGAGGACTCTAGTAGCTGGTTCCCAGTCAAGCTCTTTAATTGCTATTACTGACCAGATGACTTCATTATTACTGACCACCCCTCCCCCATCTATGTCCAGAATCCCGTCTCAACCCTGTGCTGCCCCCTGGGGGCTGGCTGCTGTAACAACCATGGCTCTGGAGGGGCGGGGTTGGAAGCGGAGTTTGCAGAGGTCTGGCCAGCCCAGCCTGTGGGGGACTCCCCTTCCCTCCAGCACCTAGCCATGTTTCTTAGGTGAGTATAAAGAAGGCCTCCCCACCTATTTCTGGGATTTGAGCATGGGACTTGTTAAGGAATAGAGAGGGAGAGTCTCCCAGCCATAACCCTCCCAACCTCATATTTTCTCACCCACTCTTTTAGAATAGACGTAGATCTGAGAGGTTCCCAAGCCCCTCAGACCCCAAGGCCGGCCTGACAGGTCCTCCGCCCTAAGCCTCCCCTGGTCTCAATGCCACCTTCCTCTCCCTTGCCCTCCCCCTCTTACCTAGTTTCTTGGCCACAGCTGCGTCCTTCTCAGAGTCTACCAGCCCGAAGCCAACACCCTTGTCTTCTAGGACTTGGGCTGCTAACTGCAGGGAAGGATTAGAATTACAATTAGCCCCTGGAATTTTTATTATCCCCTGTTCTCCCTCTCATGCTTTCAGGTTGGGTCAATTGAGGTGCAGGAGATATAAGAGCTGACCTTGACCCTTTGCTAAGATCCAGAATATCCCCCATATTCCCTACAACCACACAGTTCTGTTTTTGGCTCAACTTTTAGTTCATGAATGTGGATTGCTCATTTGCAGTGTGCTTATTATCTGAACTTGAAGACACTGCACTCAATACTTCCCGGTGCCTGAGAGGTGCTGAGGAGTCTGGCTTCAGAGTGACTGAGGTCCCCTTCCCTCCTTCAGGGTTGAGCCCTGCATTCCATTCTGGTCAAAGGCCAAGCTCAGTGTGGGGTTGATCTTGGAAGTCCCTGAGATTCTTCAGAGTGACTACCAATGGGAAGAATGTTGGAGGGTGGGAGGTGCTGGTGGGTCTGGTCATGTTGCTGGGGAGTGGGGAAGGCCAAAGAGCTGAGGGAAAAGGTCACCATTTGTCACCCCCAGAGGGAGAGAGACTGACAGTGACTGGACAGCTCTTTCCATCATGGCCCAACTCTCACCTTTCGGGATCTACTTCAGTCTGTCCTTAGGCTGTGGACAGTCACACCTGGAGTCCCTGCCCCCATACGCCTTCCAGCTTAGTGCTCAACCCTGATTCTGCTGTGGGCACAGCTTGCAGCTTTACCCCCACTCAGCACAGACTCATGCACTGTGATTCTCAGAGGGGCGGGGAAGGGAGGCGGTTAGCAGGTGGACGGCCAGAGATACTGAGCACTCAGGATAAAAATACTCAGCTCATTAATCAGATGGCAGGTTCTAGCACGCAGCGGGGTGCACAGAATAAGAGCCTGTGGTTCTAGTGTCTCACCCTGAAATGCTCCACGCTCTGGACAAGCTGGGGCCTTTCTGCATGCCAAGCCAGAGAAGGGACCACAGGAGCTTGGACAAGAAAACTCACATATCCCAGTTCCTAAAGGGGTGTGTGTGTGACCACATCTCCCAGTCATTCCCAAACATAGGATTTTTTTTTTTCTTTTCTTATGGTAACTCCTTTCTCCTTTGGGCCTGTAGTCAGTTTGGAGGTGAGAAGACTGTTCCCACAGAGAGAAGATTGGGGAAGACATTCTGACACCTCCTGCAACCATGAGAATTTTCCAGTGAGGGCATCCAGCTTGATCCAACAGAGACAAATGGGGAATTAGGGAGGGGGAAGGAGAGAGAGGGGACTGGGAGGCCAATGGGAGGCATGGTCTCTGGGAGATATTTAAACATGGCATGCAAGTATCATAACACTTACATTTATATTCAGTTTGGATCTCGTTGGGGTGCCGCCCCTGAAGTATGTGGAGGGGGACACGTTCTGGCTAAGTAGATGGGTGAGGTAGGGGAGTGCAATGTATACTGCTGTTCTCCCCCGGCCCTCTAAGTACTTCCCTTCTTTCCCCCCACTGTTCTAGCCAAACCTAAGTAAAATGCTACCAGCCTCCTGCATCAGGGAGGGGAGCTTTTCCTGCAGCACCCCCTTGAAAGGATTACCTAACGATGATAGTTCTTCTGGGTTCCTGAGTCTCTGTTTTTCATTCGATTAAAGCCACATGCCACTTGCGCCCTGTTGGTCAAGACAGGGGTCCTGCCACACTGCCCCTCACCCCCAGATCCCATCCTCAAAGCGCTACACAGGTGTAGGACAGGGGGTCCCAGAGAGGGGCGAGGCATGCTCTGCGGGCCTGTGGTGTCCCCAACTCACCTCCAGGATCAGCTCCTCCATCTCAAATTGTCTTTGCGAGGCCTTGTCATCCTCGGGGGGTTCATGGTAGAGGAGGGCCAGCACCTCATACTTCTTGAACACATTCTTGTAGTTCTTTGCATTGACATTGATCACACGGTCCACACCATCGTACTCAGGGAAGTCCAGCCCTTCCTCCCCCTGTACCCCTGACTTGGGTGTCCCTAGCACCAGCAGCAACAGCAGTGCCAGCCGCAGACCCGGCACAGCTCTGGCCCCCATCCTGCCTGTAGCACTCATGGAGGTAGTGGGATCTGGGTCGGCTCTTCTGGTCCAGAAGAGGTTTGCTGGGGTAGGGAGGGGCCCCTGGGTCCCAGATTCTGAGTTAGGGGCTCGAGTGGGAGGGGGGGTTGGGGAATGGCCCAGAGCGGTGGGAAGAGGACAGTGCTGGGTCCTGGAGAAACTGCCGACAGAGCCAAGGGAAAAAGGGTCAGGAAGAGGAATAGGAGCAGGGGGCGGGGAGGGAACCGGAGCTGCCCCTGAAATTGGCACCCCTCAGTCCCCACCTGGTCCTGTCTAAATACGTCTCCATGGTTGGCAGGAGAGATGGATAACCTTCTGAGGCCAGGACAGCTCCATGCGGGCTGGAATCCTCCCACCTCCTACGCTTCTCTACCAGGCTCCCAGAGGCTCCTTCCCTCCCCCTCCTCCAGTGTCCAGGGCACCTCAGCCCTGGTCCCCATGCTGGCCTAAGAGCTCATCGCCATATTAAGAAAGGAAAAGGAGAGATGCCGGAGCTAAAAATAAGACCAGATGAGTCCGAGGTAAATGAAGCTGGGGCTGGGGGAGGGGAGGTACAAGGGTAATTGGTGAGGGCTGAGGGTAGGGCAAGGGTAATTAGAAGTTAAATGCAGTGGAGAGGAGGAGCTAACTGGGTCAGAGGCTAAATTGATAATATAGGACAAAAGGGGACAGATGAGGTATTGGCTGTATGTCCTACAGCCTGGGAATCTTCTGTAGGTGAAGTCTGATTCTGATTCTTTGATCCTAGGTAAGAGAGTGGGACAATAAAATGCAAACCAGGCTGCAGGAAAGAGACCCCCTGCACATTCCTTTAAAGAACCAGGACCAAGGATGAGGTCATTCTCTGAATAAAAGATGGAGCTGCATCCAAGACTGGCGACCTGGCTCAGCTCCAGCCAGTTTCCTTTGCCTCACTCAACATTCCTAACTTGGGAATGCAGGGAAGGACAGGGCTGGCCCAGATCCTGTCCTGCAGAGTTGTGGGCTTGGGGTTTCTCTGCCCATAAAGCCCACAGGGAAAAGGGGACTGTCGTTTCGTTGCCACCTGTGTGTGCTCCCTACCCTGATCTGATGGGACTGGGTTTTCTGGGGCACAGTGGGAAGGCAGGATTTCCCAGGCTGCGTGCTTTCAAGGAGAGTGAATAGCTACTATTTATTCCCACGTCTTTGACAAGACAAAGACGATCAGGTATAAACACTGGGGCAAAAAAAAAAAAAAAGATTAACATTAGGTAAACACGAAGAGGGGAACACTGTGCCCTGAACCAAGGCTGCTGATTAATTCTGTGCACCCAAAACCCAAAGCAGAGTTGGGCAGGTAGGGGCTTAAACTTCTGGATCCTGCTTGTGGGTGAGGACAGAGTAGTGAGTTCAACTCTGGACATGTAGGAAGGAAAGGCCCTCGTCATGGCCCTCCAGGGTTCTTATGCACAGGTAAACTGAGGCATAAGGGAGGCCATGGACAGTTAGATCAAAGTCACAGGCTGCCACCCCACCCTGAGGGATGTCTGATTCTAGAGGGACAGTGTTTTTTGTTTTTGTTTTTGCATCCAGGCAGGGCCGTGTAATTATGTTAGCAGAATAACTTTTCCACACGTCTGTGGGGTAGACCTTCCACAGCTGAACAAGGAAGGCCACAGAAAATCTCAGAAACATGGCAGGAGTGAGGCCAAGAGGGACAGCTGTCGCTGCAGCAGGCGAGGTCGGAGCTAGCCTAAGCACAGCACGTTAGAGCTGGAGAGACCTCAGAAGCCTGTATCCTGGTCTCCCTGAAGAGTGACTAACGTGGGAAAGCTCCAGGGCCAGAGTGAAGACAGCCAGGTGAGATGGGGAGGCCTGCCCGGAACCAGCCCTGATTTGTCACTTCTGCATTCCAAGGGAGGGGGACACATTGGGACAGAGATGCTGGAACATAAAACTTGTTCCATCTTGAATCTGACCTTTTATACCCCAAACAGTGTGAGATGGGACTCTGGTGGCTGAGCCTGCTCCATCTCCGGGTCCTTTCCTGCAGCTACCGCACATTGCCATCCATCCATCCATCCATCCATCCCGTTCCTTCTCGTTGCCCTCTCTGGCTCCAGTCCTACCCTTCCCCTTTCCAGCAGCCGCCTCCACTGCTCTCTCTCTTGATGCTTTGCTCTTTCTACTTTCTACTCAATTTCCTTCCCTTCAGGCCCTTGGACTTAAGAAGCCTCAGCCACTGGTATCAAATGACCATGAGTTGGGACCTCTGTATTTTTAACCCACCAGACACCCGAAGCTCCTGCAACTGAAACCTGAGGAGCTGGCCCCTCTGTGCCCCTGCTTCCCACCTCACTCACATACACCCTGGCCCATTGATCTTTCAGGGTCTGGTTCAGCCATGTCAGCAACTGGGGAAGGACCCCAGGCTGATACAGCACTGTCCCTAGGAGACCTTGTGTTGGAAGAGGGAGGGGAAGAGGGAGAGCGACCTCTGCAGAAGGGCCCGATGTAGGGAAAACAGCTGGCTATACTCATGACGGCCTTCTCCTCGCTAGCCCATGGCCTCTCATCCTCCAGACCCACCCGGGGTCCTTCCCCATCACTATCCTATTTTTTTGTTTTTGTTTTGTTTTGTTTTTGTGTATTTTTGGCCCCGCCCTCATTGAAAGACTAGTCTGAAAGTGATTAAGGGCACATGTTCTGAAAACTGGCAGACCTTGTTTCCTTCTTGGATAAGATGGAATGGGTGGTAGGGAAATATGTTTGTGACTCAATTGATGGTGTATATAAAGCCCTCGTCCCAGTGTTAGGTGTAGTGTGCAGACAGCTAGTGCGTGTGTTTTGCTTTGGGTAATAGCTGATGGTTTTCCCCTAGCTTTCTTCAGCATTTCTCTCCCACCCTGTGTACTTTTGGGCACAGCCAATGCTCTACTCTGAAAGAGGCCTGAGAATGAACTGACCCACAGGGCACAGTGGAGGGGCTCGCAGAGCGAAAGTGAATGAGCGGGTGAAGGGGAAGGAAGAAATGCTGAGACGAAGGTGGGCAGGAGGGAAAGGGCCCCCGGGACTTTTTGCTCATCTGAGAAGGCACCTGGGACCAGGCACAGAGGTAGGCTCTTGGGAAAGTCCATCACCCCATGCAGAGCAGGGGCGGCTGTTTCACGTACAGCAAAGGCCACAGGGATTCAGAAAGTCTTATTATGGCCTCTATCTCGAGGCTACGCCAGAGAAAACAGGCTAAGGGTTGGGATGGGGCTGAGGAGCCCTGATGACAGAGGGCAGAGGGCAGGGACCACCAGTCTGTCTGGAGTCTGTCCCTCCTACCTGTCCCTTTCTCGGATGAGGGACACCGCTCAGCACATGGCCGTTCCCAAGTCATTTAATCTCTCTAGACCTCAGGCTTTTCACTGATGCAATCAGATCTCTTCTAGTACCACAGTGCTGTGGTCTGCAAGCTGGTCTCAGGAACTGCAAGGTGGGGTTGGATGAGTCCGCCCCCCGCCCCTGTGCGGATGCTGTGGACCCTCTCCCGAGTATGGCTCAGCGGCTCCTCTCTCCCCCACCTTCCAGTTCTCTGATCTCAACTGGACTTTGGAGGTGGACATTTGCCCTGTTCTTGCTGTCCAGCGGCTCAGAGAGTGACTTTAAGATGGGGCGTAGTCCTTAAGGGGCAAGGATGCTCGATAGTGATCCTATCCTGGCCTTGACTCTGGTCCTCAAAAGACTTCCCCGGCCTGGTCATCATGAAGACCTGCGGAGGGAGCTTCACCGTAATCCTCACTACCCCCAGATCAGATTGGACACATCCAGCCATGAGGGCTTTTCCAGATATTTACTGTCTAGACTGGCTACGGGATTCAGCAGGACCATACCCCTCCCTGCCAGGCTCCAGCTAGATGCAGGCTGGGCTTCCCTTCAGCCCACCTCATCTGCTGCCCGTGATGCCCTCAAGCCATCCCAGAATTGCCAGTCTTTCTCATCCAAGGTAATTCATCCTAGGGTCTCAGACGTTGTGTCAAACTTATAATCTCTGCCCACCCCCCCCCCAGGTCTCACGACACCCCTGTGTCACATGAAGCTCTTCCTCTGCTGAGTTTAGTAGTAGGTCTCCCTCTCCACCCAGCCTGTGGAAGAGAAGAGGCAGCGTGAACTGGGGGAAGGCAGAAGAGGCACCCAGGGGAGACAGGCAGAAGGGAGAGAGGGACAAGGTTGGAGGCCGGCGGTCTGGAACACAGGGCACTGAGGCTCAGATGGAACAGAGAGGGCTGGGCTTCAGGCACAGTCAAGGCTGGCAGCGAGGAGGGAGAAAGTCAGTGGTGGGGCTGGAGGGTCCAGGTGGGACGGGAGAGCTAGTCAGGGGGCTGGTGACAACTCAGTCGGAGCAGGGCCCAGGGACGCCTTACCACCTGGCCGCTGACGGATGAGGAGTTTTCTGATTTCATCATAGACGAAGATGAGAATGCTGTAGGGAATGGCACAGAACCACCAGCTTATCCTGTGGAGAGCAAGAGCCAGTCAGCATGGCAGGAGAGACAGAGGCCAGAGGACAGGAACTGCGTGTTTTATTTCTTGTGTCTACTGTGTGCCTGGGACCGAGCTGGGTGCTGGAGACAGTGCGGTTGAGTAAGATCTGGTTGATCCCTACCTTTTTTTTTTTTGAGACACTCTCGTTCTGTCGCCCAGTCTGGAGTGCAATGGAGTTTTACTCTTGTTGCCCAAGCCGGAGTGCAATGGCACGATCTTGGCTCATTGCAACCTCCGCCTCCCAGATTTAAGCGATTCTCATGCCTTAGCCTCCTGAGTAGCTGAGATTACAGATGTGTACCATCACACCCAGCTATTTTTAGTATTTTTAGTAGAGACAGGGTTTCACCACATTGCCCAGGCTGGTCTTGAACTCTTGACCTCAGGCAATCCGCCTGCTTCGGCCTCCCAAAGTGCTAGGATTATAGGCAGGAGCCATCGTGCCCAGCCTGAGCCCTACCTTTGAGATGGTCAAAGCCTGTGGGGTTAGTGATTGGGGATAGAGAGAAGAGGCACGAGACAGAAACATAGCCAATGATAATATGATAAATGTCATATTAGAGCTACATGCAGTGTTCACGAGATTCTCTACCAACTTTTGTGGAGTCACTGAGGGAGACCCCTTTGCTCTCTGCCTACTCTAGCACTTGTGCCCACAAAAGGGAGGTTGTCTAAGCAGGATGGGTCTATCTGAGACAGCTAGTGTGGGCTGTCAGCGAATATATAGATGCTTCCCTGTTACAAAGATGGGGACATTGTTTTCTTCCTAAACCTCTTTTTATAATTAGACCAGGAAGATGGATTCTGGGGAGGGCTTGAATCAGGACAGCAGGTGTTCCCTTGGATGGCAGAAGAAATGGAGAAATGGCCTAGACCAGCACTGTCCAATAGAAATATAATGTGAGCCACATGTCAAATTTCACATTTTCTAGTATCCACATTCACATAGGTAAAATGAAACAGGTGAAATTAATTTTAATGATTTTTTTTGTTTTTTTTTTTATAAATTTTTAAATTGTTGTAGAAAATATTGAGATGGGGTTTCACCATCTTGGCCAGGCTGGTCTTGAACTCCTGACCTTGTGTTCCACCCATCTCGGCCTCCCAAAGTGCTGGGATTACAGGCTTGAGCCACCGCGCCTGGCAGTTTTAATATTTTTATATAACCCAATATATCAAAAACATTATCATTTAAATAGGTAATCAATATAAACATTATTTCTTTTAATTAGATTTAATTTTTTTTTTTTTAGAGACAGGGACATGCTCTGAGGTCCAGGCTGGAGTCCAGTGGCACGATCATAACTCACTGCAGTCTTGAACTCCTAGGCTCAAGCTATCTTCCTACCTCAGCCTCCTGAGTAGCTGGGACCGTAGGTGTGCACTGTGACATCTGGCTAATTTTTAAACTTTTTGTTGAGACAATGTCTCACTTTGTTGTGCAGGCTAGTCTTGAACTCCTGGCCTTAAGCGATCCTCCCACCTCAGCCTCCCAAAGTGCTGGGATTGGAGCCATTACACCCCGCTTCAATATAAGCATTATCAATAAGAGATTTTCCCTTTTTTCATCCTAAGTCCTGGAAATTCAGTGAATATTTTTCACTGACAGCATGTCTGTGCTCAGACACAAAATTTTCAACAGTGAAATGGGAATGTAGTCCAACCGAAATAATGAAGTTGCAGTATAGAAAAATATTTCACATGGCCGGGTGCGGTGGCTCACGCCTCTAATCCCAGCACTTTGGGAGGCCGAGGCGGGTGGATCACGAGATCGAGACCATCCTGATTAATGCGGTGAAACCCCGTCTCTACTAAAAATACAAAAATTAGCTGGGTGTGGTGGTGCACACCTGTAATCCCAGCTACTCAGGAGGCTGAGGCAGGAGAATTGCTTAAACCCAGGAGGCGGAGGTTGCAGTGAGCCGAGATCGCACCACTGCACTCCAGTCTGGTGCCTGGCGACGGAGTGAGAATCTGTCTCCAAAAAAAAAAAAAAAAAAAAAAAAAAAAATCACATTGCTTTAATTTTTGACTTTAAAATTAAATAAAATTACAAATTTATAATTTACTTCCCCAGTCTCACTAGCCACATGTCAAAGGCACAATAGTCGTATATGGATAGGGGCCACCATATTGGACAGTACAGTCCTAGGCCACGGCTCATTCCACACACACACAAATATACACATTTCTATACAAATAGCTACCTCACCCCTTCATTCAACAAACAATTGTTGTATGTAATTTGTGTCTGCATTAGGTATTGGGGAAATAAAAATGATAACATATACATCTAATCTCAAGAAGCTCAGGGGAATCAAAGAAAAGGGGGTGAACACACACACACACACACAGAATACAGAATCACAATATCAGGTGCTAAGTTTTATGGTTAAGGTGAACACAGAGTGTCTGAAAGCATAGATGATACTTAACTGCATTTGTTATTATGTCTATAATGACATTAATAGCAACAAGAATAAAGCTATTAGTAACAAACCGTCCACCATGACCCAAGCATATGTGGTGCTTCATACTCATTTCTACATGTAAATGTCACAACACTCTGCCAGGTCCATCCCTGGAGTGTATTATGGAGACTTTGCAGGTATAGCTGAGGCTCAGAATGGTTATGTACTTGTCCAAGGTCACGGAATAATGCATAGTAGAGTTGAGATTTCCACCTGGAATTGTCAGTACCTAAGTCCAGTGCCAATGTCTCCTATTAAACACTAATTGAGTGTCTATGACGTATAAAGCATCGTGTAAAACACTACAAAGGATGGAAAGGTGAGCAGAGTACGTACATGCATAGAAAATGTGTTGGAAGAATACATGCTCGATCATTAACTGAGGCTAGTTATGTAAGTTGGGTTGGGTAATGGGGATGGGAGTGGAATGGAACATTTGCTTTTTTCTCTGTACATTTTTAAATAGAATTTTTTTTCACATCAAGCATATACTAATGTTAATGCAAAGCAAAACAAAGCGAAAACCTGGAATTGAACAAGACAAGCACCAGACAATAAGAACTTCAGTAGGCACGATCACATACATCTACATTAAAACATATTTGCATAAGTACAACGGAATTAGCTAAGCATAGATTAGGCTATTTTTATGGTTACTTCGGCTCCAAGCAATATGTATCCTTGGACAACTACAGCACACATCATCATGAAAAAGATCTCACGCTGTTAAACGTTGTTAAGTCTGCTAAATTTGTGTGTCTAGTGGGTTGTGATCATTTGGCACAGTCTCTAATATCTCCCTAAATAAGATCCACTTATCACAGCCCCGATGACTCTCCTTGTATCACTGAGTGTACATGTAGCGCCATATATCCAGGCAGCTCCTGGCTCGTGACCATCCTAGTGAAACATACCCTTCCTCTCACATGCTCCCCCATGCCTGAGCATCCCCTGCTGGCATCCCTTCCCTTACTCACTTGAGTGGGTACATTCGCAGGGCCACGTCCATGCCTGGGGTGTAGGACAGAAATGCAGCCAAGAATGTCTCCTCCAGGATCCCAAATATTAGGATTTTGTTTCTGGGAAGAAACATGAAAGGGTGTGACGGTAAGGGAGAGGAAAAGGCAGGGGGAAATAGGATGTCCTGGTGTGTAGGGCTTGGGAGAGTGCTGGGGCTTTTGGTGGGATGCTCACCTCATGCCCTGCTGGAAAACTGAGTTGCGGCGAGTCTTGGAGACGATGAGATCTGCCCACTGCACAAGCACAATGGTGACGAAAAAGGCTGTTTGGCATGTGAACTCCACAACTTTTCGCTGCTCATAGGTCTGGAGAGGGCAGGCAGAGAGGAGACAGTGTCAGAGGGGGATTCCGTACACCCTAAGGCTTCTTCCCTCCCCACCTTCCAGGACCCCTGGGCTGAGTCACGTCCTCACTCTTTAGACCCCCACGGCACTTGACACATGCCTCTGTTTTAGTGCTTTTCATGTTGTATTATGATTTGTTTATGCTTTCCTTGCCCACCTGAAAGCTTCTCAAGGACAAGCACTTGCCTTATTTAGCTTTATGTCCTCTCCCTGCGCTTAGTTCAGTGGATGGCATGTAGCATGGCTCAATAAATATGTATTGAATTAATAAGAAGGATGGGGTAAGAGAAGAAGGTGGACTTAAAGAGTGGTACCAGATGGGAGACATTCATTCATTTGTTTGTTCTGTCATTCACACTTTACACATAAGGAACTTAGAGTCTAGTGGGGAAAATAAATATGCTAACTATGTCAGCACAAGAGATAGGTTATAAAAGAGAGATCGCAGAGGGCTATGGGAACACAAAAGAGGTGCATCTTAATTAGACTGGAGAAAAAAACTTATGTTTTAAAAACTAAAACAGCATGTTTATAAATAACTCGTAGATGAAATACATTTGAAAATATGTAGGACTGCACAATAACGAAACACTACATATCAACCACCATGGGATGTGGTAAAGTTGTACTTGGAGAGAAATACAGACCCTTAAACGGTAGAAGACAAAGGCTGGAAACTGATGAGCCGAACACGGAACTTAGAATAAGACCAGTCAGCGCGTTTGTGGGCATCAGATCATCCCACCTCTGTGTATCACAGTCAGTCGCCTTACCCACGTCACTCCCTATCATTTCTTGAAGATTTTAGCTTCTGATACTGTTACTCCGCTATTACTTCTGTCCTTGTTTTTGGAGATTGAAATGTCCCTGTTGATGATCCTTCCAATGCCGTGGTCTCACAGTGCCTTGATCTTCTCCTCCCATGATATTGTCCTCCACTCCCCACCTGGGCTGCTTCCTCCCATCCTTAAACTCTAGATCTTATCCTTTCTAATACTTACGATTTCTCTGTAATTTCAAGCATCTTACTCTCTCTGACCACCATTTTTTTTTCTTTTTTTAAATTTTATTTTATTTTTTAAAGATGGGGTTTCACCATGTTGGTCAGGCTGGTCTTGAACTCCCGACCTCAGGTGATCCGCCCACCTTGGCCTCCAAAGTGCTTGGATTACAGGCATGGGCCACCACGCCCGGCCTCTGACCACCATTTTTATAATTCCGTCTCACTCTAGTATCCTAGTTCCAACACTTCTTGGACCCCCTTAGACTTACAATCCTTTGATGAGATATATATTTGTTATTACCTGTCCCCCATCCCACTCCACATCCCTAACTAGAAATGGTCTTGATCTCTTGACCTCATGATCTGCCTGCCTCTGCCTCTCAAAGTGCTGGGATTACAGGCATGAGCCACTGTGCCTGGCTGGTTTTCAGATTTTAAATCATATCATTTGAACTCTCATGGAGGGAGAGTGTAACAGGAGAGCACACAGCATTTATTTCTGGGATAAAACCCAGGACAACAGAAATCGGCTCAGAAAAGTTGATATGACAAAGACTCCAAGGAGCCAAAGGACCGAGAAAGGCAGGGCCAGATAAGGGACAGGAGGAGCCAACCGGAGTGAGCCTGTGGTGAACAGAAGAGGATTTGCTGTCATGGCTGGAGACTGAGGGCAAGCGTGAGAACACTCATACAGGACTGAACAAGAGGCATCGGCTGTCTGCCTCCCTTCTTCCCTCTTAAAACATTTGCTAGGCCCGCTCTCCCCTGTCACTCTCACTCCTACCTTATCTCCTCTACTCACTCACCCACTGCTGTCCGTAGCTGTCCTCCAGGTCATTCAAGAATTTATCTTCCCAGTAGAGGCGGATGCCCAGCAGATCGGTAGGCCTAAAACCATTCTCAGCCATGATCACAAAGTAGGTGAAGAATCCAGCCACAGCCTGGATCATCCCTGTGAATGACAGAGTCGCAGGACAGGGAAGCCTGATTCAGAGAAGGGCGGCTGCAAAAGGCAGGCCAGGGGAGGGCTGGGGGCTGGGACTTGCTTCTAGCTGCGCTGGTGTGTGTCTGGAGGGTAATGCGGAAAAGTCTTGCCATCAGCCGCCTGAGCCCGCCATCTCTGTGGGACTTTCCTTCAAGCCCTGACATTTGTTTCTGAACTCTGACCCAGAGTCAGCTTTGAATCACATAATCTTAAAACTCAAAAGCGTTTTAGACGCCACTGATTCCCTCTCCCATTTTTTTTTTTTTTTTTTTTGAGACAGGATCTGACTTTGTTGCTCAGGCTGGAGTGCAGAGGCACGATTACAGCTCACTGCAGCCTCAACTTCTTGGGCTCAGGTGTTCTCCCACATCAGCCTCCTGAGCAGCTGGGACCGGTGTGAGCCACCACGCCCGGCTAATTTTTATATTTTTTGTAGAAGATGGGGTTTTGCCATGTCGTGCAGGCTGGTCTTGAACTCCTGGGCTCAAGTGATCTGCCCCCCACAGCCTCCCAAAGTGCTGGGATTACAGGCATGAGCCACCCTGCCTGGCCTTCTCTCTCTATTGGTGAATGCTGGACTCCTCTCCCTTTCCTCTGTCATTCGGACGCTCATCAAGTCCTATCCTCTCACATCTCTACTGTCTGTCCCGGCCTCTTCCTTAGTCAAAACCTCTCTTCCATGCCTGGACCACAAGCAATAGCTGATGTTAATGTTCGCCTACTAACTACGGAGCCACACACTGGAAAAGCACCTTGTGGACGTAGATCCTCAAAACAATTCTATTATCTGTATGTCATAAGTGGGAAAACTGAAGCACAAAAAGATTCAGTCATTATCCAGGGTCACATGGCTAGCAAGGGTGAAATGAGAGTCCAACACAGGTCTAACTCCTAAATCCGTGCTTTCCCCATGTGTTTTCTCCCCAAGATACTGGGATGATCTCTCTCTCTCTCTCTCTCTCTCTCTTTTTTTTTGAAACAGAGTTTTGCTCTTGTTGCCCAGGCAGGAGTATAGTGGTATGATCTTGGCTCACTGCAACCTCCGCCTCCTGGTTTTAAGTGATTCTCCTGCCTCAGCCTCCTGAGTAGCTGGGATTACAGGGATGTCTGCCACCACTCAGCTAATTTTTAGTAGAGACGGGGTGTTTCACCATGTTGGCCAGGCTGGTCTCAAACTCCTGACCTCAGGTGATCTGCCACCGCAGCCTCCCAAAGTGTGGAGATTACAGGCGTGAGCCACCGTGCCTGTCCTGTGATGATCTCTCTTGTCCCCAGTCTCTTACCTGCTCGTCACTCACCCTATTTTCTCGAATACCATTGCACCTGGCAACTCAAGAACAAAGACTTCTACTGACTCTCAAGTGTCTGTCAAGGCTGACACCAGCACAAATAATATCTGTGTTCACAGTCTTATTTTCCACTACTTTATAAAGACTAAGTGCTCTACCAACCTGGCTCATTCACACTTCTCTAACTGTGCCATATGAAATTCCCCACTCCTCTGGTCTCCCACACCTGACCATACACTTCCTAGTCTAAGCCCTACCCTCCCACACCAAGTTTAAGTCCTATTTCCTGCATAAGGCTTCTCTGGCTATCCTCATAATTGGTGAGCCTGCTTGCTTTGTAATCCTGTAGCATGTTCTGTCTATACCCATTACTTGGCACTTGGAGATGCTATCATTTCATGCATGTTTGTTCCTTTGGTACTGGACTGTAAGTCAAGGGCAGATCAGAGATTAGTGGTTCTTTGTGTTTTCAGGGCCTAGCACAGTTTGTTGCTGAGAAAATATCTCCCTGACTTCCAAGCTGAGATGGCTCACATTGCCAGGCAGGGGCAACCCCTCCCTCTCCCTCCACCTTTCATTCCTCTGGGCGCACCAATCTGTCCATAGGCCATGCCAATGAGACGTTGGTTCACCAGTTTATCCATCTTTGGGTTCCGTGGATGCCTCTTCATGATGTCGCTTTCAGATGACTCATAAGCCAAGGAGATGGCAGGGACCTAGAGGATGGAGGGCGGGGATGACAGGGGTCACAAAGTTCAGAAGGAAACTCAGCAGTAATTTGACTCTACCCTTCTGTCTTGACTCAGCCTCAATCCATCTCTCAGGATGTGCGAGAGCCGGGTCATAAGTGGGTTTGTCATGAGTTTTAGTAAGATAGCTCCAGGCAGAAAGCAGGGAGCTCGGGAGGCAGGATTCTGGGAATCTCTTATTCACCAGCTTGGACCTTACCATGTCAGTGCCGAGATCAATGCAGAGGATGGTTATGGTGCCCAGAGGCAGGGGTATACCCAGGACGATGAACAGCAGGAAGGGAGTGATCTCCGGGATGTTACTGGTCAGGGTGTACATGATGGATTTCTTCAGGTTGTCAAAGATCAGGCGGCCTGGGGAGGATGGTCAACCTTCCGTGAGAAGCCCTGGGAGAACACACCTCCCTCAAACCAGCTCCGGGACAGAGAGGCCACCTCAAAGAGGTGTCACCGTCCAGGAAAGGGTCTGGAGGTCCTGGACCTCAAGGGTCCCAGTGTTGTTTCTAAACTGTGCGCCTTTTAATTAGAACCGTGCCCTGTCTGTGTACTCTTTGTTCTTGGATTCACCATAGCGAATGTTATCTGATCTCTGAAAATTAGCAGGGTTGGGCCTGGTTAATCCTGCAGTGTCTGAGAATGCCAGTATAAAAGCCTTTACAAGATTAAGGCTGAAATGGAAAGAGCCGGGGCTTGGGATAGGCTTGTGTTCAAATCCCATCTTCTGCCATAGCTCGCTGTGACCTTGGGTGCCCTGACCTCTGTGAGCTTCATTCCTCCTGCCTTGCAAGATTGCTGCGTCCATCCCCGACTGCCTTTTCAAAGATGGGAATCCCTCTCTGCACTTCCTGCTTGGTCTCTCCCATGGCATTTATCTCCTTTTAACATACTATATACCTTACTTACTTTTTATTATCTGTCATCCCCACTAGAAATTAAGCTACATGAGGGCAGGGATTTGTGTTGTTTGTTCCCCTACTGTTGTACCACCAGCATCAAGCATAGTGCCTCCCAAATAATCAGTGTTCAAACGAACTTGCTGAATTGAATGGATATGAAATACCAAGCAAAGTGTCAGGATTATACAAAGTTTCAGTAAAATGGTAGCCATTATTATGATGTGGATTGCCATACGTTTTAGTAAGATAGCTCCAGGCAGAAAGCCAGGGAGCCTGGAATGCAGAATTCTGGGTCTCTCCTGTTCGCCAGAGGGCATTCTCTTCAGAATTCTCTGGGAAAGAGAGTGTATAATTGGGCTCATGCAGTCAAATCATGGGTCAAGCTCCAGCTGATCCTGACGTGTCACCATTATTTAGGCGACAGGTTCCTCAGGGACCCTCCTAAAGACTGTGGCGCATGGAATAGTCCCAGGGGTGTGGCTGCATCTTGGACTTGCTGTGGACCTACTTGAATTCCAGTGAGAGGACAATGAAGATATGTTATACCAGAGTCCCAGTCTCCTTGATAGGAAAATAAAATGAATAAAGTGGACTTTTCTCTGATCTCATCAAAAGAGTTTGTAGATAGTGATGTTCCATGTACCAGCTGATCTAATTTGCAAAATTTTGTCTTACAGTGATTTTCTTCCGAGCCTGTACAGGGTCATGGAGGTTGGATGATGGGAAAACAGAAAGAGGGGATGTATTCCAACCCCAACCTGAGTCCAAGGTTGAAATCTCAACCCTGGGAACCCTGCTTCCTCACCCTCCTCCACCCCCGTGACGATGGAGGCAAAGTTGTCATCCAGCAGGATCATGTCGGCCGCCTGTTTAGAGACGTCAGAGCCAGAGATGCCCATGGCAATGCCAATGTCAGCCTTCTTCAGTGCAGGGGAGTCGTTCACCCCGTCACCCGTCACGGCCACAATGGCTCCCTGAGGAAGTCCAGACAGAGGAAGTGAAAAATTTATTGCATCAGATCCAGAACGAGTCCCAAAGGTCAGTTCAATTTCTGCATCCCTTGTTTCCTGATGTAATCATGCTTGATCTAGGGTTCCCGTCCTTCTCCCAGTCCTCCTGAGATATTTAAACTCTCAGGGAGCCCCCCAGATTGAAGGCCACCATGGAGGTTCAAGATGGGGTACTCCCTGGAGTCTCCTCTAGCCAGCCCACATGTTCCTCTGCTTGGTTTGGTTCCTTTCTGCCAGCTTCCTCAGGGCTTTTATTTATTTATTTATTTTTGAAATGGAGTTTTGCTCTTGTTGCCCAGGCTGGAGCGCAATGGCACGATCTCAGCTCACTGCAACCTCTGCCTCTCGGATTCAAGCGATTCTCCTGCCTCAGCCTCCCGAGTAGCTGGGGTTACAGACATGTGCCACCATGCCCAGCTAATTTTTTTTTGTACTTTTTTTTTTCCTCCTCCCCCTCCACCCTTTTTTGTACTTTTAGTAGAGACGGGGTTTCTCCATGTTGGTCAGGCTGGTCTTAAACTCCTGACCTCAAGTGATTTGCCTGCCCTGGCCTCCCAAAGTGCTGGGATGACAGGGGTGCGTAGCCACGCCCTTTTGGAGCTCCTTTTCCTTACCAGCCTCTGACATCCCTCCACAATGATGAGCTTCTGCTGAGGGGAGGTCCGAGCAAACACGATCTCAGTGTGGTTCCGGAGGATCTGGTCAAGCTGTTCTGAGCGTAGATCCTTTAGTTCTGAACCGTGCACCACAATGGCTTTGGCAATACTGAGGGAAAAGAACTTCAAAAGGCTAGTTTCGGGTGTTGAGAGTTCACCAGAGGTGTTGGTGCCAGTCTTGACTATAGCTTCATTGTTTTGTTTGTTTGTTGGTTTTTAAGACAGAGTCTCACTCTGTCACCCAGGCTGGAGTGCAATGGCACAATCTCGGCTCACTGCAACCTCTGCCCCTGCCCTCCCACCCCCGGGTTCAAGTGATTCTCTTGCTTCAGCCTCCCGAGTAGCTGGGATTATAGGTGCCTGCCACTGTGCCCGGCTAATTTTTGTATTTTTTTTTTTTTTAATAGAGACAGGGTTTCAACATCTTGGCCAGGCTGGTCTTGAACTCCTGACCTCGTGACCCACCCACCTCGGCCTCCCAAAGTATTGGGATGACAGGCATGAGCCACCACGGCTGGCCCTAGCTGCATTGTTTCTTCTTTCAACCTAGTATCCTCACTTGTCCCCAGGCCTATATTGTCCCCAAATTGACACATTCTATTCCCTCCCTCTACTTTTGCCAACCACTCCTCTCTTTACCTCTTTCTTTGTCTTGCTTCCTTTGAAAACCCACTGACATATTCACTTTACTTTCCTATTATGTTGTACTTTGTAATGTGTAAACCCCACACATCCTTCCTATTGAAGGAGACTCCAGGAACTTTAGTAAAGCAGTGTCTGGGTGGGGCAGGCTGGGGATGGAGGGAACTTGGCAGAGCTTGAGTTCTTTAGTGATCTCACCTGGGATTAACCTTGCTGACAGGGATCCTCAGCCGGGCAGCAACTTCCTCTGCTGTCTCGGTGTTTTCTGAGATGATGCCCACACGCTTGGCAATGGCCTTAGCTGTAATGGGATGATCTCCCGTTACCATGATCACCTGGGTTGGGAAGGGGAGGGAAGAGGAGCAGAATCATCTTCAGAGCCTGAATCCTTCATCTTTCTCCTCTAAGAACTGACAGATCACTGCTTTTTTCAACCAGGGTTTTAGTGGCTTATTCCCAAGAACTTGTGGTATAGACCAAAAACCATGCTACTGTGATTTCAACCCTTGGGAGTGGGTCAAGACTGTGAGACCATAAAACAGGACAATTTGGCTCCTAGATTTACCAGGAATGAGCCAGGGATTTGACTATATTCAGAATTTCATTTAATTGCTCCAGAAGCAATTCTGCTTCCTTAAGTGCAAAGACAGAAACACCTACACATAGAACAAGTGGTAATAAAGGAATGTCTGGAATAATCCATCTGCCTAGCAAAATTGCTCTAAGGCCCAGTGCATTGAAATTCTCACTCTTCCCTGCTTCTTTCTGTGGTCTCACCCTACCCCTTGATTTCAGCTTGGTTTTGGATACCTGGTACCTAGTCCTAACTCATTTCTACCCAAAGATTTGTACCCATGCTGTGTGCTTTCATAGCGTTCTGTTCTTCCTGTATGTCAGTACGTGTCACACTTTTCTGTATAGTGATTGTTTATCTCTCTCCCCCACTGGACTGAGAGCTCTGCAAGGGTGGCTTCCTTGTACAGTTTTCTGCTCTAGCACAATGCCTAGCACATAGTAAGCCATCGACAAATAATTACTGAATGAAGCGATGGAGGAATGATCACTACCTGGAAACCACTGCCCAAGATTCCCGAGTCCCTCCCAGCACTCATGGCCCAGACTGACCCTGGACACATTGCCAACAGTCACAGGTCTAACATAAAGCCAGTTCTAACAGAGAGCACCTCGTTCTCCTTAAATACCTCCCATACCCAAGTTTAGGAGCCAAAATATACAGGTAATTCAGAATACAATGTATGAGCAGGGAAGATGTCAATATCTAAGCTGTAAAGATGTGTACGAGTCTTAGAATTTGACCTGGGAAAAGGCGAGGCACTGTGGCTCACACCTGGAATCCCAGAACTTTGGGAGGCTGAGGCCAGTGGATCGCCTGAGCTCAGGAGTTCGAGACCAGTCTGGCCAACATGGTGAAACCCTGTCTCTACTAAAAATACAAAAATTAGCTGGGCGTGGTGGTGCACACCTGTAATCCCAGCTACTCGGGAGGCTGAGGCAGGAGAATCACTTGAGCCTGTGAGGCAGGGGTTGCAGTGAGCTGAGATCGCACCACTGTACTCCAGCCTGGGCAACAGAGCAAGACTCTGTCTCAAAAAAAAAAAAAAAGAAAAAAGAAAAAAAAAGAAATTAAAAAAATAAAAAATAAAAATTTTAAAAAAAGGAAAACTTTGGCTGGGCGTGGTGGCTCATGCCTGTAACCCTAGCATTTTGGGAGGCTGAGGCGGGAAGATCACCTGAGGTTGGAGTTCAAGACCAGCCTCACCAACATGGAGAAATCCCATCTCTACTAAAAATACAAAATTAACTGGGAGTGGTGGCGCATGCCTGTAGTCCCAGCTACTCAGGAGGCTGAGGCAGGAGAATCCCTTGAACCCGGGAGGCGGAGGTTGAGGTGAGCTGAGGTTGCACCATTGCACTCCAGCCTGGGCAACAAGGGTGAAACTCCGTCTCAAAACAAGACAACAACAACAAAACAAACAAAGAATTTGACCCGGGAAACATGGGACACAGAACATCTCAGAATCTGAAGAATTCTATTGCTGCCATCCCATGAAGGTCAAGGCCCACGCTGACCAAAGAGGATTTTTCTACCTCTGGGTTTGTTCTGAAGCTGAACTTCACTCTTGGTCCGATTGATTTTTGGTTTCCAGCTTTTACACCTGGGCATGTACCTCTCAGGGCAGCTGCTCACACCCATCGAAGATCCCTCAGCTCTCAATATCTCACTCTCACTATTGCCTGATCCAGAGTGCCAGCCCTCCTAGCCTCACCCTTTTACCACCCATCTCGGCAGCACATTGACACCGCATCTTCTAGCACTTTGCTGTTCTTAGTGTGGTCTGCAGACCAGCAGCAACAGCATTGCCTGGGAGCTCTTTAAAAAATGCAGTCTCTCAGGTTTCCCCGGACCTTCTGAATCCAGATCTGCATTTCAAAACACTCCCTGAGGGATCCGCACGCATGAGCATGATTGTTGGTTTGAGAAGCACTGTGCTGGACACTGGTTCTCAAACTTCTCTGCTCATTGGAATCTCCAGGAATGTTTTTAAAAATACAGATGCCAGGATCCTATCCTGAGGGTTTCTAATTAAACTGGTCTGGGGTGTGTCCTAGACATCCAATATTTAAAGCCTCCCTGGTGATTCTAATGTTCAAGGCAAGTAGAATTCTAACTGGAGAGGAAACACTATTAAGTAAAAATCATAGGCCCAAGGAAACAGAAATAGGCTCAATTAAACTAAGATTATTATTATTATTATTTGAGATGGAGACTTACTCTGTCATCCAGGCTGGAGTGCAGTGGCGTGGTTTTGGCTCACTGCAACTTCTACCTCCCAGGTTCAAGCGATTCTCCTGCCTCAGCCTCCTGAGTAGCTGGGGCTACAGGTGTCTGCCACCATGCCCGACTAATTTTTGTATTTTTAGTAGAGATGGGGTTTCACCATATTGGCCAGGCTGTTCTTGAACTCCTGATCTCATGAATCCACCCGCCTCAGCCTCCCAAAGTGCTGGGATTACAGGCGTGAGCCACCGCGCCCAGCCTAAACTAAGATTATTAAGCATCTACTCTGTGCAAGGCTTTCTAGTAGATGCTTCAACTCGTGACAGGTGGCGGGGGCTCCTGGGCTGGGCGAGTATTTACCTTGATTCCTGCACTACGACACCTGCTCACAGCATCAGGCACCGTAGCTCGGGGAGGGTCAATCATGGATATGAGGCCCACGAAACAAAGGTTTTCCATGGGAAAATTTATTTCATCTGTGTTAAATGGGAATCCCTTGGAGAAGCTGCTAGGCAGATTCAAGAAGCAGAAGCCTAGAGAGAGACAAGGGGGAGGGACCAGTAGTCATCCAGCACTCTACATTCCTATCTGCTTACACCAACATCCTTGATTTTTCACCCCACGGATAATAACCAATTTGATGCCATTTTCTTAAAAACTTCTCCCACAGCTCCTCACCTAGCACACGTTCCCCAAGACCTCCCAGTTCTAAACAGGCATTTTGGAAGGCTTCCTTTAGTTCATCGTCTATGGAATATTCCTGCCCATGCAGAAGAAAAGTAGAACAAAACTCGAAGATCCTCTCTGGAGCACCCTTCATCATCAGTACGTGGGTCTGGGAGCTGTCCTCCCGAAAGTGGATGGACATCTAGAGAGAGCAGAGGGAGCACTGATGGGACAGGAGGAGAGACCGAAGATCAGGGACAAAAAGAAGGGGAAGGTTTCAAAGGTAAAAAGACAACGTGTTTCACACCCCCATTTCTTTTGTCCCTTCCCCTCCCCAGTCACATCTTGCCCCATGCTGAGCCCAGCCCCTCCTCCTTTTTCCAGGAAACTGCAGCCTGGTGTTATTTGCACAGGCATCTCTATTATCTTCTCAGCCGGAAGCTCCCTGGGGGCAGAACAAGGCACTCTTACTTTCCCCTTGCATCTTTGCCAACTGGATGGCGAGAGAGCAGAAATAGTGGGGCTGGCAAAGAAAGAAAAGAGTAGACAGGAAAGAAAAAGAGTCCGAGGCACGGTGGCTCACGTCTGTAATCCCAGCACTTTGGGAGGCAGAGGCGGGTGGATTGCTTGGGTCAGGGGTTCAAGACCAGCCTGGCCAACATGGTGAAACACTGTCTCTACTAAAAATACAAAAATTAGCCGGACGTTGTGGCATGCGCCTGTAATCCCAGCCACTTGGAAGGAGGAGGGAGGAGCATCGCTGGAACCCCAGAGGCAGAGGCTGCAGTGAGCCAAGATCACACCATTGCACTCCAGCCTGGGTGACAGAGCAAGACTCCAACAAAAAAAAAAAAAAAAAAAAAAAAAAAAAAAAGAAAGAAAAAAGAAAAAGTCTCCAAGGACCTGTGTTCTGGGGCCAGCAAGAATGCATTATGACCTCAGGTCAGTCCATTTAACCTTGCAAAATCTTAGTTCCTTTGACAAAACATAAAAGGTTCTGCCTTGTCTTCTTCATGGAGTTTTTTGTTTTGGTTTTGTTTTTGAAGACGGAGTCTCGCTCTGCTGCCCAAGGTGGAGTGCAGTGGCGCAATCTCAGCTCACTGCAACTTCCACCTCTGGGTTCCAGTGATTCTCTTGCTTCAGCCTTTCGAGTAGCTGGAATTACAGGCACCACCACCACACCCGGCTGATTTTTTGCATTTTTAGCAGAGACAGGGGTTTCGCCAGGTTGGTCAGACTGGTCTTGAACTGCTTACCTCAGGCGATCTGCCCACCTAGGCCTCCCAAACTGCTGAGATTATAGGCGCGAGCCACCACACCTGGCCCTTCATTGGGTTTTTATAAGAGATAGTGTAGAAAATACTTTGAAAACTGTGAAGTACAATCCAAAAATAAATTAGTCATTCTAGTCCCTGGGCCTCTGTCTCCTAAAAGCGTGAGAAGTCCCCTGAGAGGGGCTAGCTAGTGTGGCTGGGCACGGGGGTCCTTGTGGCTGTGGTGGGGGAGAGAAAGGGACATTCATGAAATGAACCCGAGGGGACACCCCGCAGCAAGGAGAGAGAAATGTGGGTTTTGCATTTCCTCTTGATCTCTGATGTATGAAAAGGAGCTCTCCATGGGGTTTCTCTTGTGATGGACAGGAAATGCCCGCTAGGTCGCCTGTTGAGAACAAAATCACGCATTGAAAGGAACAGTGGGAGTGCAGAGGAGGCCAGACTATAGTGCCCACAGGGTAAGCAGGGTGGGAAACCAGTACACAAAACGTGGTTACAACTGTTCCGTTCGTTTGTTCAGTTACGTTCAAAATATGCTTAAGCAATTAAGAGGAAGAACCGTTAACTCATTGAAGCAGAAAGCTGGAAAAGGTTTAAAGAGCTGTTTTCTGAGTGCTCAGTAAAATGTGTTGAATAAGTAAAGGGCCCAGGAGGTGATAGCAAGACCTACTAGTAATTTGGTCACGGAAGAAAATCACATCTTGATAGAAAATTACAAATAAAAGAGACGGAGGGAGGAGTCTGGAAATGCTGGAACAGAGCATCTTCTTCGTTTCATTTTTATCTCAGAGGGTAACAGACCAAGCTCTGCAAACCGCCAGCAGTCTGAGATATCTCTTGCAAAGACCGGAGTCTCCACCTTTAGGGCAAGCTAAGGAAGGCAGCAAACCTAGGGCCTCCCAGAGCAAGTGCCTGCCAGAGCTTGGTGGCCAGTGGGCCGGCCAGTCACACTCGGTGAACCACTGAGGACAAGTCTGTCATTTGAGTCGTACGTTCAATAGCTCAGAAGAGGCACCAACATACTCATTTGGGAGAAGGTCACTATTTGTTGGCTGCCCCAACAAATGTTGTGAATATGTTTTGCTTTTATTTTGAATCACATGGAGGGAGAGGTGCCTGATTTTTTTAGTCAAAGGCTATGCTGCCGTCAAAGGCCCTGCCAAGCCACAACATTCCTGTCTGGCTAGTGAGACCGCTAAACATCGGAAAAAAATGGAAATAAGTTTACCATTTGGGCCTAAGAGACCTATTTTATTACGCTCACTAAAAACCAGTTGAGATAGAAGAGGATAGATCTATTTAACTCTTACTTGCTCAGCGTTCAGTGTAAAACTGTGCGTAATTCAGTTTTTAGAGGTTGGGCACGATGGCTCACGCCTGTAATCCCAGCACTTTGGGAGGCTGAGGCAGGTGGATCACCTGAGGTCAGGAGTTCGAGACCAGCCTGACCAACATGATGAAACCCCGTCTCTTCTAAAAATACAAAAAATTAGCCAGGCTTGGTGGTGCATGCCCGTAATCCCAGCTACTTGGGAGGCTGAGGCAGGAGAATCGCTTGAAACCTGGGAGGTAGAGGTTGCAGTGAGCCGAGATCGTGCCATTGCATTCCAGCCTGGGCAACAAGAGCAAAACTCCATCTCAAAAGAAAAAAGAAAGAAAAGAGAAAAAAAGAAACCAACTGACTTGGGAGTCTCATTTTCTCTGAGACATTTTACCCACACCTAAATGTCTGGCCTTTTCAGTAATGCATGGAGTTAAAGAATCTAGTCTCCCAAGCAAATCATGATTGCCCCATGGAACTCAGCTTGCACCTGACAAAGCTCCAGTTCTGGTAATGCCACTGTTCCCGCATCCTACCGTAATTCTCTCTTCAGTCTGTCCAGATTCTACTTGGGAGGAAAGACTGTCTTTCCTGTCCCTCTGGTCCCTCACTCAGCATTTCCCCTGCTCTTGTCCACTCCTCCCTGGACATTGGACCAAAATGTTCCTGGGAAATGAAAAACTTCATGAACACGCCAGAGACCCCTGATCACCTACCTGACGGCAGCCTCTAGAACTGCAAGTCAAGTGTGGGGTGAAAGGAAATACTTGATGGCTAATGAAATAAAGTGTCTTGCAAATGCAACCTAACTCTGCAGTGGCAAATCTCCTAGTAGACACAGAGGGGCCTCCTAACAGCTGCGTGTGATGCTAACATGACTTTCACCAACCAGCCTCTGCTATCTACACACATTTCAGAGAGCATTTTATGACTCACTTTTCCCCCAAGTGGCACAGCTCAGAGCTCTGCACAGGACTGACTGATGCCTCTTCCTTTATCCCGTTTCACCTCTCTTTACCTGTTTGTCACATTCTTTTGTGTGCGTCTTCTGTTAATGGGAATGTGGGCTCTATTGAGCTCTTCTACTGCTCAGAGGTGAAGTTGAAGGCGGAGGCAAAACTCCCCTTGCCTCAGTGATGAGCCCATCCCCCACCACCATTCTCCTACCTTTGTGGGTTCTGTACCTGATATTTGTTGGTAGAATTAAAGGGAATCTCTGCCACCTTGGGGTTTTTCTTTCTCATCTCCGCCACAGAGCTGTAAGACTGCTCAATGCACTTGAGGAGGGCTGACTCGGAAGCATCACCTGTTGTGGTCCTCTGCCAGGATGGGGTTTGTATAATAAGCCTCAGGGGCATGCTACCTGGGCATGAGGCATAGCTGTGGCAACATGGAGAGGGGCCAAGTGGGGAGGGTGGGTACTTGGGGGGAAATTACTGAGTTCCAGGAAAGGACTTTTTGGGAGACGGCAGGTTATACCCTGGACACTGAGGTACCCTCTTCCCCTTGGGCCTGACACCTTAGCAATGGGCAGAGTCTCCTGATTAGGCTTAAAGTCAGCCCGGTTGCAGAGGCCAGCGATTTGGGCCAGGATAAACCAGGTATCAGAGTTATTGGCAAATGTTTTCCCTAGGGAGAAAGGAAAAAAGAATTGTGAGCAGGGAATGAGAATTTTTTTTTTTTTTTTTAAAGATGGGGTTTCACCATGATGGCCAGGCTGGTCTTGAACTCCTGACCTCAGGTGATTCACCCACCTTGGCCTCCCAAAGTGCTAGGATTATAGGCATGAGCCACCACGCCCAGCCGGGAATGAGAATTTAAAGTAAGTGATGATTCCCATCCTCTTTGGCACCCAGATACTTCATGGGAGCTGCATTTCTTTTCCTCCACACCTTTCTCTTCCCCACTCCACTTTCAGGCTCCCCTCTCTCTGTCTGGACTCATCATTCTCTCTCAGCTCACTCATCACATCCCTCAGTCCCTCCTTGTGTTGCACCAATACCACTAGTCACCAGTCTGTTCTTCGGTGGTGTCCACCTCATACACGGTCGCATCGAACCACATGTGGGCGACGATCATGTGGTTCTGGGTGAGGGTGCCCGTCTTGTCTGAGCAGATGATGGACGTGGAGCCCAGCGTCTCTACTGCCTCCAGGTTCTTCACCAGGCAGTTCTTCCGCGCCATACGCTTGGCGGTCAGGGTCAGGCACACCTAAAGCCAAGAAGACAGAAGAGAATACATACAGGAGATGGAATACTCACACCACTTTGCACTGTGGATATTTGATCATTTTTAATGCTATTTTAATCTTTTGTACTTATTTCCCTTTTGTTCCCACCTACTCTTTAAACATTTCATTTCTGGCTGTGGTAAAGGAAATTAGGAAAGTGACTGTGGTTTGTGCTTTATGGTAAGAGTTTCAAAAAGGAGTGTATTTTTAAAAAATTTCTTCTGTTTTTGTTTTTGAGACTGGAGTGCAGTGGTACAATCTCGGCTTACTGAAACCTCCATCTCCCAGGTTAAAGTGATTCTCCTGCCTCAGCCTCCCGATCTGGGATTATAGGCGTGCACCACCATGCCCAGCTAATTTTTGTATTTTTAATAGAGACAGGGTTTCATCATGTTGGCCAGGCTGGTCTTGAACTCCTGAGCTCAAGTGATCTGCGAGCCTCGGCTTCCCAATGTGCTGAGATTACAAGCATGAGCCACCATGCCTGACCAAAAAAAGTGTGTATTTCTTTATCAGGGTATCATAGAGAAGGATCCTCTTTATTTCCCTCTGGAATATTCCTCTCCCTCAGGATCCTTGCATATTTTCTATTCAGCAATCTCTTTTTCATTCAAGTTTAGGCCACACCTTTTTTTTTTTGAAATGGAATCTTGCTCTGTCACCCAGACTAGAGTGCAGTGGCACGATCTCAGCTCACTGCAACCTCCGCCTCCTGGGTTCAAGGAATTCCCTGCCTCAGCCTCCTCAGTAGCTGGGATTATAGGTGCCCATCACCACACCTGGCTAATTTTTGTATTTTTAGTAGAGATGGGGTTTCGCCATCTTGGCCAGGCTGGTCTTGAACTCCTGACCTTGAGATCCACCTGCCTCGGCCTCCCAAAGTGCTGGGATTACAGGTGTGAACCACCATGCCCGGCCAGCCACACTTCTTTAAGTCCAATCTTTCCAGGGACCACATAGACAGCTAATCTTTTATGGTGGCATAAGGTGCTAGGTGTGGAGGGAATGTTGGACCAATAGTTTAAACAAAGAATGTGGAGGAGATAACAATAATATCACAGCATGGAGAAGGACTTGAAAAATCATTTAAACCAAAAGACTTTTGTTGATCGTAAGGGCAATGTAGTTAAGTGTGAGGCAAGATTTTTTAAAAAGCAAATGAATTCTTAGGCTGTGATTACGTAAGTATGGACTTACTTATATAATCATAGGTTTAGGGGTTATAATTTATTTACATAATATCGCTAGTCCCAACATTTTTGTGCTAGTCCAAACACACCCCAAGTATTATTCTCAGTTCTCTTTTAAGAATACTAACAAACTAGAATATACCCCCAACAGGTGATCATCAAGACACGTGCTCTGTAGGTCATGCCACAGGAAGAATGGCTAAGGGAAGAGGGATTATTTCACCTCCCATCCCTAGAGTTTGGGGGGACATAATGGCTACCATCGAAAATCTAAAGGGTTAGTCTGTAGAAGGGAGGGAATTGACTTATTTTGTGTTTCTTCAGCTGGGAAACTTAGGACAAACAGGGATTTATATTTCTGCTCAACACAATGAAATTTAAATAGAGCAAGCGAACAATGAAATGAATTGAGACAGAAAGGGGTGGGCTTCCCAATTACCAGAAATAATAATCATCTCCTATGGGTTTTAGAGAGGATATTCAGCATTGGTTGAAAGGTTGAATTGAATTTATACGGTCTTTGAAGTCCTTTCCTATAAGATTCTATAATTCTAAATTAATCTTCCTTTGTAAACTGATGAATAAATTGAGGTCTGGAGATGTTAAGTGATTTAGCCAATGCTAGAACTCAGTGACTGATAATACAATGCATTTTCCATTGAAATTTGCTTCTTCTCTCATTGAGGAGAGAGAAGGCACCAAATAAATGGGCAGAAGGAGTTAGTGTAATACGGAAAGCTAAATCATTCCTGATATTTGTGTGCCAATGGGGAAGACTCTGCACTTGAGAGGTTCAACAACGAAAGAGATGTTAGTGATTCCTTTTCCCTGGGGTGGTTTGTCTGCCCTGAGGCCACCTTCCACCCTGTCTACTTACAGTGACGGTGGCCAACAGCCCCTCGGGCACGTTGGCCACAATGATGCCAATGAGAAAAATGATAGCCTCCAGCCAGCCATAGCCCAAGAGAAGTGAGAGCACAAAAAAAGTGACACCAAGGAAGACGGCCACCACAGTGATCAGACGGATGAAGTGCTCGATCTCAGCGGCGATGGGCGTCTGGCCAACCTCCAGGCCTGATGTCAGGGAGGCGATTCTGCCCATCACTGTGGAGTCTCCGGTAGCAATCACAATACCTCGGGCGGTTCCTGTGGATGAAGCAGGAGAGGCCAATGTGATGTTGTGGTATGGTAAGAAGTATAGATATTGGTCTCTGCCCCCACTTCCTGACATAGAACTTTTAAAACCCTTGAAGATAGGGGTGCTAGGGGAATCTTTTGTTCTAATATTTGGTCTTTGACCCAGTTCTGAACACAGAGCTCCAGAGACCTTTGTAATTTCTTGAGTGATAGGAGCATCTGACACTCTTAAATGCCTTGGAGTTTCCTGGGTGATAGGAGGATCTTTGTTCTAATGAGGTGACTCTTGGTAGGTTTGTGGATAGTCACAGGATGGGGCTGGTGGCCAGGGCAGATGACCATGTGATTAGAGTTGGAGCTTGCAGTGCATGGCCTGACCTCTTTGGAGGGGAGAAGGGATGAAGGTTGAGTTGGTCACCAATGGCCAATAATGTAATCAATTACACCTATGTAATGAAACCTCCATTAAACACTCCAAAGTAGCAGGGCACAGTGGCTCACGCCTATAATCCTAGCACTTTGGGAGGCCAAGGTGGGTGGATGACCTGAGGTCAGGAGTTCAAGACCAGTCTGGCCATCACGGTGAAACCCCACCTTTTTAAAAAAAAAAACAAAACAAAGCAAAAAAAAAAAAAAACCTCCAAAGGACTGGGTTTGGAAAGTGCCTACGTGTGTGACCATGTGGCGGTTACTGGAGGGCAGCCAGACAGGAGAGGGCACGGACGCTCCTCCATGCTCTTTCCTACGTGCCTTGCCCTATGCGTCTCTTCCATGTGACCATTAATCTGTATCCTTGCAATATCCTTTATAATAAATTGGTAAACCTAAGTAAGGTGTTTCCCTGAGGTCTGTGAGCTGTCCTAGAAAATTAATCAAACCTGGGGAGGGAGTCTTGGGAACGCCAATTTATAGCCAGGCCACAACCTAGGACTTGCGATTGGTGTCTAGAGTTGAGGACCGTCTCGTGGGGCTGAGCCCTAACCTGTGGGATCTGATGCTATCTCCAGGTGGATTGTGTCAGAACTGAATTGAATTTATAGGACACTCAGTCATCGTTCTTAGGAGAACTGGTTTTTGGTGGGGAGAACTGTCTACACGTGTTGGACACAGAAGTGTTTTGTGTTCAGTGTGAATGCAGGGGGAAGAAAAGCCATCTTTTTTTTTTTCAACAGAGATGGTCACCCAAGACATGCCAAGTCTGACTTGGGGAAGCTGTTGGGTTTGGTTCCTATAAAGAGGAAGCTGTCAATGGTCAAAAACGAAGTGGAGACTCAAGGTCCTCTGAGAGGCCATTATGTTCTACTCTCCTCATATTTAGTTTATACAATAAAGGTCTTCCAGTCTGAAAAATCTCTGAAGAGGTCCCACAGTTCTCCAGAAATACCCAATGTTATTGCCTGAATGCCTTCACTGGCGAGAAGGCCCTTATTACACTTAATCTGAGTATCTTCTATTGCCTATATAGTTGTTATCTTACCCTCAGCAGCTGAGGAGTTTTAGATCTCAGGAATAGTGGTCACCCTTCTGGTAGAGTCCTATGTTCCAACATCCCCTTATCCCACAACCCAGTGGTTCTCAACGGAGGCAGTCTCACCCACCAACCCTCTATCCCCGGGGACATTTGGCAATGCTTGGAGACATTTTGGTTGTCACGACTGGGGTGGGAGAAGGCTGCTACTGGCTTGCAGTGGGTAGAGGCTGGGGATGCAGCTACACAACTCGCAATGCACAGGACAGCCCTCCCCTCCCACACAACAAAGGACTATCCAGCCCCAAGTGTGAGGTTGAGAAATGCAGCTCTAACCTGAGCCCCCTCCCTGCCTTGCTGGCTGGAGCCAGTCTGACCTCTGCTGGGTAGCATGGGCCATAACAGTTGGGCTTTTGTGCTTACAAGGTCCTCCTTTCGTCTCCACCAGCACCGCCCCAGTCAGAGGGCAGCTTGGACATCACGATTGGCTTTACACAGACACGATGCAGGCCACTCATCTATACGGCTCGAAATGAGGGGCGCAACAAGATTCCTTCCTTAAAGTAATTCTTCCTGCGTTACCGTAATGACTGAAATTTCTACCGTGGAAGTCAGTCAGAGTCAGAATCGCTCAGAGAGGCAAGAAGTCATCGAAACAGCATTTATTTTAGAAGCAGAAAGACTCAGGGCTGGAAGTTTAGCTTTCCACATTACTAGCTCTTTCCCTTGGGGCAAGTTACTTAAACTCTGAGAGTCAGGTTTCCTCCTCTTTAAAACAGAATGAAAGCGCTTACTAAAGCGTGAGGATTGAATGTTTTTGAGAGTCTAGAAGAGGGTCAGGCACATCACAGGCACTCGAAATTAGTTTCTTTCTTTTCATCATTTAGATGAATTGAGGGTGTCCGGAAGGACTAACATAAAATCGTGCTTGTGACTTAGCTGGGGCAGCTCTAATCTGGGAGCACCCATGAACACTGTAGCACATGGTGGTCTCTCTTTCTTTTTTTTTTTTTTAATTTTTTTTAAGATGGGGTTTCACCAGGTTGGTCAGGCTGGTCTTGAACTCCTGACCTCAGGTGATCCGCCCACCTCGGCCTCCCAAAGTGCTAAGATTACAGGCGTGAGCCACCGCGCCAGCCACAGTGGTCTCTGTTTCTAAGGCTGCCTTTAGCTGTAGGAGTCTGAGAGCAGGGTCCTACTCATGGAGCAGACAGGTCAGCTTTCAGCGTTTAGGTGAAGGAGGAATCCTGAAAATACTACCAGGCTGAGGCATTCAACAGATGGGCTTCCGACTGGTTGCCAAAGGCATATACTGGATGCTGTGGAATGAAGACACTGGAATATTTGAGAGCTGCTGAGGAGTTTTATATTTTTGGTGGGATGGAGGAGGCAGGGTAGAGTATGGTGTCACCTGCATATATTTTGTGTCATGGTTTAATCCAGTTCTTCAATTTTACTCCTTCTGCTATGGTTTCCTCATGCTTGGAGAATCGGGATTTAATAATTAATCCCAGCGTGTCTAGAGACGGGGTTAGGTTGATGTTGACTCTGGGGAAGGCTGAGAAGGCCAAGCATCTGGCACATCAGGCCAGACTGACTCCTTCACACACCTTCCATATATTGCCAGAGAAATAGCTTGCGCTCCCTTGAGGATGAGAACCCAAAGAGAGGTGTCTGTGCCACAGCCATGTCAAGGTCTGCGGTGATGAGAAATGGGAGGCAAGGGTGAAGGTTAAAGTTATGCTACTAATTTGCAAATTGATCTAAGGCAAAGGTTAAAAGTCTAGGGCAAAGGTTAAAGGGCAAATTGGTCTACTGTAAATGCTATCGGTCTGCAAATTGCTGAGAAATTCCTCAACTGAAAGTCCTTCCACAACGGCTCATTCAGCCCAGCTCCTTCAACCTAGCTCCACCTTCTCGGCCACATCTTGAGTTTCCTTAGTCTCCTACAAAACCATTTTCTATCTAAACAGATCCTTGTTTCCCAATCGAAATGCCACCGCCCACTTTCCTCCATACCCTTTATTTGAACATATACTTAGCTGATGAAAACCCTACTTTGTAAGAGGAAATCTGGGCAAATTTCTTCCTAAAATCTAATAGTAGATATCTAGTGTTTTGGGGGAAAGCTTGCTAACTTGCATCTTTCTGTCCAATCAATTTTAAAACATTTTTAATATATGTATTTTATTTTCTAGTTGGATTCTTTCTCATAGTCTATTTAGTCTTCACATTGCTCTTTTCCTTTAAGGTATTTTCAAATCAAATAATTTTATTACCAGCTAGGTCATTAGCAATCTTTCAGTACAGAGCAGGGCATGTGGAAAGAGCGTGAGCTACGGAGACAGACCTACATTAGAATCCCCGACCCGCCTCCTTTCTGTTGAGTTGTGCTCTTGGATATGGTGCTTAATTTCTTTGAAACTTAGTCTGCCCTGTGTAAAATAGGGATAATATCTGGTACTGTGAGCGTTGTACAAATTAGAGATAATATTTATAACATTTAAGGTATACTATGCATCCAATTAAAAAATAACTATTTCTAGGCTGGGCGCAGTGGCTCACGCCTGTAATCCCAGCACTTTGGGAAGCTGAGGCAGGTGGATCAGTTGAGGTCAGGAATTGGAGACCAGCCTGGCTACATGGTGAAACCCCATCTCTACTAAAAATACTAAAATTAGCCGGGCATGGTTGTGGGTGCCTGTAATCCCAGCTACTCAGGAGGCTGAGGCAGGAGAATTGCTTGAACCTGGGAGGCAGAGGTTGCAGTGAGCTGAGATGGCACCACTGCCCTCCAGCCTGGACGACAGAGAGAGACTCCGCTCAAAAACACACAAAACAAACAAAAGAACTATTTTTAGATACCCAAACATGTGTTCTTAAGCATGAATAATGGTTTTCTTTTCTTTTTTTTTTTTTTTGAGATGGAATCTCACTCTGTCACCCAGGTAGGAGTGCAGTGGTGCGATCTCGGCGCACTGCAACCTCCACCTCCTGGGTTCAAGCGATTCTCCTTCCTCAGCCTTCCAAGTAGTTGAGATTACAGGTGCTTGCCACCACACCCAGCTAATTTTTGTATTTTAGTAGAGATGGGGTTTCACCATGTTAGTCAGTCTGGTCTCGAATTCCTGACCTCAAATGATCCACCCGCCTCAGCCTCCCAAAGTGCTGGGATTACAGGTGTGAGCCACCACGCCCGACTGAATAATAGTTTTCAAGTGTGCTCCATAGAGTCTTCAGGCCTCCTTAAGGGGAAAGGGCAAAGGAGAGACTGATATCATGATGTTCAGTCATTTTTATTACCACCGTGCCCAGAACTGCCTCCCAGTTCAAGGATTCCTATATTCTAGGAGCAATGCCAAAGTTTGAGTGACAAAGGCTAAGTGGCACCTCTGGTAACTCAAGTTTCCAATGTAATTATCTTCTCTTGGATAGGGGAATAGTTAGAAGTTAGGGCTTACCTTAGGAGAAGAACGACCTAGCAGGGCTGAACCATTTTCCTCCCTTCTGTGCCATTTTCAGCTTATACAGCATAGTCCATTCACAAGCTAAAATAATAGCTGATACTTATAGGTCACTTACAATGTATTAGGCCTTGTGCTGGGCATTTTACATATATTACCTCAATTCACACAAAAATCTACGGAGCAACGACTTTTACTGTCATTGTGCAAATGTGGAAATGGTGACTTTGACCTTTCACCAGAGGGCATACAGCTCATGAGTGACAGAGAAACTTGGCTGTTTACTGGCTCTTCCCTACCCCACTACCTTTAGAAGACAGTTATTAAAATCTTTATGTTTTGGCATCTGCTTTTGAATCTATGCTACTTATTGTTCGATATTCACCTTCCACACAGTTGGTGGAAAAGAAGCAGATGTTTCGGGTCTCCAGAGGGTTCTCATGGGTGAAGTCAGTGGAGCGGGACTGGGGTTCTGACTCCCCAGTCAAGGACGAGTTGTCCACCTGGGATAGGAGAGAGGATGGGTTGTAAGGTGAGCATAAGAAAAAAGGCAGATTTATTTACAAAGATAGCATGTCTTCATCTGGTCACCAACATCATCATGGACAGAAGAGAAATTTACACACCACCTGTGGTCTCTAACATCAAATCTGCACTTACTTGTAACTTCTCAAGAGTCTGAATAATAAGCTTATACTTTCTCTAACTGAGCCCAGGTGTCTACCCTGCCCTGAGATCACGCTTGGGTCCCTCACATAGCTTTCTGCATCCCCTCACCTTACATCCGCGTGTAGAGATAAGCCGGAGGTCGGCGGGGATTCGGTCTCCACCCTTGATTTCCACCAGGTCTCCCAACACCACGTCTTGTACATTAATTTGCATCTTCTCTCCTTCTCGAATTACCAGAGCTTGCTATGGGAGGATAGCACATGATCGTTTCCAAAACTGTTGGCTTCCCCCATCCCACTCTTAGCCTAAAACCTCCCGTTACTGGTCTCTGTCCTTCTTGCTCCCCTTTCTTACAATCACCCCACCACCTTATTCTTGAAGGTGTCTTTGGTAGATTGCAAATTCCTATGATGCTGTTTGCAGGGCCCTTTGCAATGTAACTTTGACGCTCTTCCCTTTAAGGGGTGGAGTCTATCTCTCCACCCCTAAACCTGGGGTTGGCCATGTGACTTGCTTTGGCCCATAGAAGAAAAGTAATAGAAAGGGAAGTCTAAAAAGTGTTTTAAGGCCAGATGTGGTGGCTCACACCTGTAATCTCAGCACATTGGGAGGCCGAGGTGGGCGGATTGCTTGAACCCAGGAGTTTAAGACCAGACTGGGCAACATAGTGAGACTCTGTCTCTACAAAAAATGAAAAAAATTAGCCAGGTCTGGTGGGGTGCACCTGTAGTCCTAGCTATTTGGGAGGCTGAGGTTGGAGGATCACTTGAGCCTGGGAGGTTAAGGCTGCAGTGAGTCGTGATCACGTCACTACACTTCAGTCTGGGTGGCAGAGTGAGACCCTGTCTCAAAAAAAAAAAAAAAAGAGCTTTTATGTTGGGGCTTGCATTGCCGTTTCTGAGAACCCTCTGCCACCATATGAACAAGTCCAAGCTAACCTCTCTGTAAAAAGAGAGATCATGAAGAAAAAGGCCCCACCTGTCCCAGTCATCTCAGCTGAGGGCCAGACAGGCGAATGAGGTCATCTGAGACCATCAGCCCCAGCTGAAGTCAGCTCAGACCAGAACAGCATAGCCACAGAATGATGAGAAACAGGAGTTTGCTATTTTAAGCCACTAAGTTTTGGGGTGGTTTTTTAGGTAGCAAAAGCTAACTGGCCATCTCCAAATTCCTAGTCTCCAAAACTGCCCACTTCGTCCCAAAACTCTTACCAAGGAAGGAATTAAGTGATACCAAAGAGAGAAGGAAATTCTGGGCTATACTAGTGGACCATGATCCTATTATGGGGAAAATGTGGAGTCTATTCCTTTGTAAGTGTCCAGCCCCGTGCCTAGGAACCCTTGTTTACTGTTGTATTCTTTCCAGGTACCTTTGAAAAACATTTAACTTGAAAATAATTTTAAACTTTCAGAAAAGTTGCAAGAATAAAAATAGTACCAAGAACACCTATATAACCTTTATCTGGATTCAACCTATTAACATTTCGTCCTAGTTACTTTGTCATTTGTTCTCTCTCTCTGTGTGTGTATACTCTTTTTCTGAACTTTTCCGATAATAAGTTACCTACATCATGATCTTTTATCCTAAAAACTTCATTGTGCATTTCCCAAGAATTAAGATATTATCTTAACCACAATGTAGTTATCAATTTCAGTAAGTTTCACATTGACACTCTACTTTATTTTTATTATTTTTATTTTTTGAGACAGAGTCTCGCTTTTTCACCAGGCGCCAGGCTGGAGTGCAGTGGCACGACCTCGGCTCACTGCAACCTCTGCCTCCCGGGTTCAAGCGATTCTCCTGCCTCAGCCTCCCGAGTAGCTGGGACTACAGGCATGCGCCGCCATGCCCAGCTAATTTTTTTCTATTTTTGGTAGAGACAGGGTTTCACCGTGTTGGCCAGGATGGTCTCGATCTCTTGACCTTGTGATCCTCCCACCTCGGCCTCCCAAAGTCCTGGGATTACAGGCGTGAGCCACCGCGCCCAGCCACATTGACACTTTACTGTATTAATCTGTCAGTATTCCAGTTTTGCCAATTGACCCAATACATCCTTTAAACATTATTTTCAGTGGAGCTGGAGGACATTGTCCTAAGCAAACAGGAGCAGAAAATCAAATACCTTATGTTCTCACTTATAAATGGAAGCTAAACACTGAGTACATAGGGACATAATGAAGGGAACCACAGACACCGGGGCCTACTGGAGGGTGGAGGATGGGAGGAGGATGAGGATGGAAAAGCTCCCTATCAGGTAGTACGCTTATTACCTGGGTGATGAAATAATCTGTACACCAAATCCCTGTGACACACAGTTTACTTATATAACAAACCTGCACGTGTATCCCAGAACCTAAAATAAAAGCTCAAAATAAAAAGTAAAAATAAAGCATTACTTTCTCCTCTGGCACAGAATCAGATCTAGGGTTAGATATTGCATTTAGTTGCCATGTCCCTGTCTTTTTTTTGTGTGTGTGAGACAGAGTCTCTCTCTCTCTTTCTCTCTCTCCTCTCTCTCTCTCACCAGGCTGGAGTGCAATAGCAGGTGATCTCTGCCTCCCGTGTTCAAGCGATCCTCCCACCTCAGCCTCCTGAGTAGCTGGCATTATAGGCACGCTCAGCTAATTTTTAAATTTTTTGTAGAGATACAGTCTCACGATACAGTCTCACTATACTACCTAGGTTCGTCTTGAACTCCTGGACTCAAGCAATCCTCTTGCCTCAGCCTCCCAAACGGCTGGAATTACAGGTGGGAGCCACCACCCTTGGAATAGTTGTCATGTCTCTTTAGCCCCTTTTTTTTTTTTTTTCCAGAGACAGGGTCTTGCCCGGGTTGGTCATAGTTCACTGCAGACTTAAATTGCTAGGTTCAAGTAATCCTCCTGCGTCAGCCTCCCGTATAGCCTGGACTACAGGCTTATACCAGCTATTTTCTTTTATTTTTGTAGAGATAGCATCTCAAACTCCTGGGTGATCTTGTTGCCTCAGCCGCCCAGAGTGCTGGGATTACAGGCCACCATACCTGGCCTGTTTAATCTGGAACAACCCCACAGCTGTTCTTTGTCTTTGATGTCACTGACATTTAAAGAATCCAGCCCCCTGCCAGCCCCACCAACACTTGTCTCTTTAAAAAAATAGTTCTTATTTAGGGTTTGTATGGTATTTCCTCTTTAGTTTCAGATTTTGCCTTCTAGATCAGACCATTTCATAGCTGACATTATGTCTTTCTCAGGGTTTCACAGCTTTTCCAGGTACTTTTAGGACTGATAGAGTACCCTGACCCCCTCATCGCCAACCTCACTCAGCTCACTCATCGTAGGATATAATTTTCCATGGGACTTCATCATTGTGTATTTAACCACATCCTGCTCCTCCTCCCACTAGCTCCTCTCACTCCAATCTTACCTGAGGCACCATATTCTTAAAAGACTCCATGATCTTGGAGCTCTTGGCCTCCTGATAATAGGAGAAGCAGCCGGTGACGACAACCACCACAGCGAGTACGATGCTCAGGTAGAGCTGGGGGCGGGGAAAGAAAGCGTTTATCAGCTGGGCCTTGTCTTCCTCTCCACCCTCAGAAAATCGGTTTGTAAGGGTCACAGCAGTTTCTCCAGGTGTAAGAGACCGTAGGACTGAGTTGAGAGCAGAGGGGTAGAGAAGACCCTGAGGTGGGGCCAGTACACTTGGCTTCCTGGTGAAGGAACCCTGAGCCGTGGTGAGCCATTAGCAAAATTCCTGGTCAGAGAAGGCCTATATCTTTCTCTCTAGGAAGGCTCATCAGTGGACGGGGGGATGGTGGGGCCGGATTGTGAGGGAGGCTGGGAGGAAGGAGATGAGGTTAAAACTGTGGAGAAGAGAAAGGGACTGCAAAGTGCTCTGAGGACCAGTTGGGAAAGTCTTCAAAAAACAGCCGCTTTTCTGGGGACGTTGTGCATCTCGGGGAGCTGGACCAGAGGCTTTCTAGATAAAAGGTGAGGGGAACCAAGATGGACTCTGGGCTCTCTTAGAAAGTGCTGGGAGTGTTAGGGATTTGAACCAGAGGACTTCAGGAGTGCTAGACTGCTGGGGCTGAGCAGAAACCGGGCTGGCTGCAGTAGTTAGCTGAGCAGACTCACGTTGTCTTTGGCAGGCTCCTCATGGAAGTATATCTGGATACCATAGGCCACAAAGCAGAGAATGGCCCCAGTCCACAGTAGGAGGGAGAAGCCACCAAACAGTTGCTTACAGAATTTGACCCATTCTGGAGTGGTGGGGGGTGGGGTAAGGGTATTGGGTCCATCTCGAATCAGGATTTCCTTTGCCCTTTGGTGGCTATGGCCCTGTGTAGAGAAGAAATAGGGTGGGATAGAGAGCTGTGAAAAGAGGAACAGGTATAGCAAAGGGGAACCTGACATTTGGGGCCCCAGGATGGGTCTAGAGTCCAACAAAGCTTTCAGAAGGTCACTCTGAAAGTTCTTTCTGGATAAGGTGAGATTTTAAAATCTTCATTAGAGGAGGGATGTCACTTAGCCTGCTTACATAGGAAGGGTTTTGTTTGTGGATTGATTCACAAACCTTTTTGAACTTGAGAACCTATCTCGGGTCCTGCTATGTGGTAGGTGCTGAGGATACCAACATGAGAATGGTCCCTACTTTTAAGGTGCTCCAGTGGAGAGATAAATACACACAGATAATTATAATGTACAGGGCTAGTGTGATGATGAAATATGATACTTAATGTTGATATAACATATTAACACCCACACTTTGACTCTCCAACTTAGAAGGAATAAGATCTAGTGTTTGGTAGTACAATAGGGCAACTATAGTTAATGACTTATTGTAGATATCAAAATAGTTAGAGGAGTGGATTTGGAATATTCTCATGCAAAGAAATGATAAACATTTGAGGTTATGGGTATCTAAAATACCCTGATTTGATCATTACACATGGTATGCTTATATCAGAATATTACATGTATACTATAAATATGTACATTTACATATCCATATATATATATATATTTTTTTTTGAGACAGAGTGTGGCTCTGTCGCCCAGGCTAGAGTGCAGTGGTGTGATCTCAGCTCACTGCAACCTCCATCTCCCGGGTTCAAGTGACTCTCCTGCCTCAGCCTCCCAAGTAGCTGAGATTACAGGTATGTGCCATCACACCTGGCTAGTTTTTGTATTTTTAGTAGAGATGAGGTTTCACCATGTTGGCCAGGCTGGTTTTGAACTCCTGACCTCAAGTGATCTGCCTGCCTTGGATTACAGGTGTGAGCCACGGCACCTGACCCATACATTTTTTAAAAATAGAAAAAAAAATAGAAAAAAAATATAAATAGAAAAGAATAGCAATATAAATAGAAAGGAATACCAACAAAAGGCATGAATGCATAGATTCCTTCCACTCTCATGCACAAGCTTATGTGCTTTTTCCTGTTAATGAAAATGACAGTAGAACCTGCCAATCCCCATCAGCCACCCCCCAACCTCTGTCTGAAACACCCAAGGGGCCCCAAGACCCTTTCGGGGGGGTCCACAAGGTCAATTTTTATAGTAATACTAATTGTTGTTTGCCTTTTTTTACTCATTTTCTTAGAAGTATATAGTGGAATTTTCTGAAGGCCAGCTGACATGATGTCACAACAGATTTAATACAGAAAAGAGAATCCAGCTATCTTCTATTAAAAAGTGAGACATTGAAGAGGTTTGCAAAAATGTAAGATGATGCTATTTTTTTTGTTTTGAAAAATATAGTTATTTGTCAAAACATACATATGAATATATAACAACTTTATTTTTGTTATTTTTAAATGAATTGAGAAATATATTTTTAGCCTCTCAATTTTAGTTTCTAATATGGTAAATATAGACAGATGTAAGCCACATAAGCACAAGCTCTTTGCTGTCCTAGATAAATTATAAGAGTGTAAAGGAGTCCTAAGGACAAGACGTTTGACCAGCACCAACCTAAAGCATTCTTATTCTTTTATTTAGTCCTAAACTCTCCTTGGGTATAGTTACCATTTTCAGCTTTTTCCAGGTAGTGTCCACGGAGTGTGGCCAGGCCGAGGGTAAGGGGTGGGAACATTAGACTTGAAGTTAGGGGACTGGATTTCTAGTTCAGCTTTTGTCCTGGCAGCCTCACAGGGGGAGTCGGAGACCCTCTGTCTCCTCCGGGAGCTTCTTACTTACCGTTGTCAGGTTCACGGAGTACTTAGTGCTCAGCTCTTCCAAGGTTAATTTGTGATCATCCTGAGGGGACAGTAGAGGCGCTGAGGGACAGGAGGTGGCCCGGGTCATTTCCAGGGAGAGGGGGAGAAACAGACTGGAGATTGTCAGTCCAAAGTGCAACTGTACCATTTGGTAAGCTCCCCACCACTTTTTGTTTTGAGATGGAGTCACTCTGTCACCCAGGCTGGAGTGAGGTGGAGCGACCTTGACTCATTGCAACCTCTGCCTGCCAGGTTCAGGTGTTTCTCCTGCGTCAGCCTCCTGAGCCACTGGGATTACAGAGGCCTGCCACCACACCCGGCTAATTTTTGTATTTTTAGTAGAGATGGGTTTTCACCATGTTGGCCAGGCTGCTTTCGAACTCTTGACCTCAGGTGATCTGCCTGCCTTGGCCTCCCCAAAGTGCTGGGATTACAGGTGTGAGCCACCATGCCTGGCCTAGCTCCCCACTATTTTGCAGACCTTGGTCAAAGAGAAACATTTCACAGGGCTTCAGGCTGTGAGAAACAGCCTGCCGAACCCCCTGACCACATGGCGGACAAAAGTCCAATTAAAGACAAAGGCCCCACTAAAGAAACATCCCTATCACATCCCTGCTGGGCAAATGTCCAAGGAATACTATTATATTCTGTGGAAACAAGGGCCAAAAATCCGCCTCATCATGAGAACATCTCATCGATATCCTGCCTGGAGCGAGCCATACAGCCCAGGCCCCTCGCGCCCATACCTATGAGTACCCCAGCCTGTAAGCGGAGGTGGGCTCTGTCATCAAGCTGCTTCCCCGCTTCCGCAGGTGTCTGCAATACACCTGTGTTTGCTGTGGAGCTGCCCTGTCTCTCTCTCTGTGTGTCTTTTTTTAAAACCCTTGCCTTCCCTCTGAAATCTAACAGAGAAGAGAGGTGGCTCTGGCCTGTGTGATGCATTCTCAAGGTAAGATGTTAAAAGGTAGGTGGAGGAGTGTTTTCAAAGGGCGACAGTCAGCGCCCGCTTTGGGTGTTCTCACCATAACCACTTCCTTCTTCAGTTCCTCTGTATCTCTCTCCTTTTTTTTCCTCTTCATTTTTTTCTTGCTAGGTTTAGGCCCCTTTATATATATTTGTCTTGGATGCTGCTCCAGGGGAGCCACTGCCCCTTTCTTCCACCCCAGCTCCATAGCTATCCCCAGAAATAGCTGCCCGAGCTCAGCTGAGGGAAGAAAGCTGAGAGAGTGAGGGAAGGGGAAGGGAAGAGGGGGCCATGAGGGGAGAGTGATGGGGAGAGAATGACGGAGCAGAAAGAAAGAGGCAGGGAAGGAGGCGTTGGGTGGTCAAGGTGAGGGAGGGAAGGGGAGTGAGGGAGGAGGGATCCAGTGGTCAGCTGGGAGGAGGAAGAGTCAGGAGTGAGGGAGGAGGAATGAGAGGAGCCTGGGGCGGAAGGGTGAAGAGGTAGAGGTGAGAAACTGTGGTGAGGGCCTTAGGAAACAGGAGGGGAAGGGTAAGCAGGTGCCTCAGTGATGGAGATGCCACAGGGCCCACGGCAGGTAGGAAATGACACGAGAGTGAGGAGGCGGAGTGAGCTTCAGGGACCTGGGAACCCCCTAGCCCCAGGCCCTGTGGTTGTCAGGGCAATGATCCAGGTCTGGCATCACAAAGGCCTCATGAAGGTTCTAACCAAGAATCTGGAAGTCTCAGTCTTTGGGTTTGAGGATGATTGGGGCAGGCCCTTCTGCAGAGAGAATTTCTCTGAGGGCAGAACTAGAACAAAGTTCTTGTGTGGTCATGCAGACTTTGGAGGCTTAGAGGCATAGCTGGCTCAAAAATAAAGCAAGTACTCTGCGTGTGAGTGTGCTTTTGAGCAAGGCACACTCTTCTACCAACATTGGGTTTGAGCTTTTAATTTTAGGAGAGCAGCCAGCAGAATAGATCAGATCTTGGGCTCTGGAACCAGTCCTGGGTTTCAATCCTGGCTCTTCTACTTGTCAGCTGTGTGGCTTTGAGCAAGTTACCTAACCTCTCTGTACCTCTCTTTTCTTATTTGTAAAAGAGGATGCCATCTACCTTAAGTGAGGCGCTCTATAAAAAGCACAATGTCTGACATATATAGTATGTGCTCAATAGGTAGCTTGAATTCAGTTGTAGAAGTTTTATTTGTGGCTTAATATGCAGCTCTTCTCAGTGAGGGTAAAAATATGCTTTTCCATGGGATAGCACTGCATTTTCTCATTTTAAAATGATGTACTTGTCTCTTTCATTGACCTTCTCCAGAGTCTCATTAAGTGCTTTGACTGTATTAACTCTGTATATATGTTTTGCATGTCTGTAGGATTCCACCTTCTTCCAAGAATGATCTGAAGCATCTGTACATTTCTATCAACCATTCTATATATTTTCAATTATGAATGTCACACACATTTTCCCTTTCTGTTGTTTATCTACTTTTTGAGACAGGGTCTCGCTTTGCTGCCCAGGCTGGAGTGTAGTGGTGCGATTATGGCTTACTGCAGCCTCAACCTCTCAGGTCCAAGTGATCCTCCCATCTCATCCTCCCAAGTAGCTGGGACCACAGGCATGTGCCACCACGCCCAGCTAATTTTTTTTTTTTTGTAAAGACAGGGTCTTCCTGTGTTGCCCAGGCTGTTCTCAAACTCCTGGGCTCAAGCAATCCTCGGCCTCGGCCTCCCAAAGTGTTGGAATTACATATGTGAGCCACCAAGCCCGGCCTGATATTTATTTAATTGCATTTTGGTTGGGCATGCTTTTTAAAAATATGACTGTATCTGAAAACATTCATCTTGGTGCTGATGCAATCCTCCTTCAATATTCAGAAATAGAAATGTTCCCTTCCCAACTGGGATAAATGATAGTCTATTTCTTTAACAGATTGGATTTTTCTTCTCTATTAAAAAATGTATAAGATAAAAATTGAAAGCCCCACTTTCCCTCCTTCCAAACTCAGACTCTCCCCTACTGAAGTGACTTCTGGGAACAATGTGCTGCATGTCCTTCCAGTCTTTTTTCTATACTGGTACAAATATATATCTAAAAAGAGATATTTTTCAACTTTTATACAATCATTCAACTCTATCAACCTGTCATGTATATAAAGCTTCTTTTTTTCAGTGCTGTGAGGCTCCCATATTCTGTATTGACCATGCTGTTTTCAATGATTCCCACTACTGATGGATTTATGAGATATTTTCCATCTTTTTAACCATTAATAAAATTGCTAGAGTGTCATTCTTATACACAGATATCATTAGGTCCTTGAGCTTCTATTTCTGTAGAATCAGTTCGTGTTGCTGAATCATAGGGTATACTCATTAAGAATCTTAAAAGATTTTGCCAACTGGTCTTGAAAAGGGTTTATCTATCTATATCCCAACAACAAGATGCGAGAATGTCCACTCTCCACACCTTTGATTATGCTAGATGATCTTGATTTTTGCTATTATAATCAGTGACATTTGATATCTTGTAGTTTTAATTTGCATTTTTGAATTGTCTATGTGAGCATTTTCTCTTATGTTTTCTGGTTTTCTGGACTTTATTTTATTTTTTATCGAGATGGAGTCTTGCTCTGTCTCCCAGGCTTGAGTGCAGTGGTGCAATCTTGGCTCACTGCAACCTCAGCCACCTGGGTTCAAGTGATTCTCGTGTCTTAGCTTCCTAAGTAGCTGGGACTACAGACACATGCCACCACACCCGGCTGGTTTTTTTGTGTTTTTTAGTAGAGACGGGGTTTCGCCATGTTGACCAGGCTGGTCTTGAACTCCTGATCTCAGGTGATCCGCCCACCCGGGCCTCCCAAAGTGCTGGGATTATAGGCATGAGCCACTATGCCCAGCCTTGGACTTTATTTATTTTGTGAATTATCATTCTTACAATTTGCCCAGTTTTCCATTGTTTTCTTTTTTATATTGATTTGTAGGAAACCCTTGTCATATACATTACATATGTTTTCTCCCAGTTTTTATGTTTAATGTAGATCATAAAATTCTTAAGAACAAGGTTAGAATTAAAGTTAAAATTCCTATGTTTTTCTGTTCATCATCTATCTGACAATAACACTTAGCTCAGTCTTGCACATGGGGGGGTTCCCAAAACCAACTTTAAGGAGATACAATCAATTGAAATTATTTTTAGAACCCTCATTTTGTTCTAGAGATCTTAGCTCAAAAGTCCACCTCTTCAGAGAGGCCTTCTCTCATTGTTAAATCCGAAGCAGCCCCTCCCGAGCCAGAGCCCTCTCTATCACTTGTGGTCTTCACAACACTTCTCTCCCTCTGAAATTATCCTGCCCATTAACTGTTGACTTGTCTGATTGACTTGTCTTGTTGACTTGTCTGGTTCTCCATGACCCTAGGGACACCTTCCCTGGTTTTTTCACGGCTGCATACTCAGTTCCTAGAACAGTGCTTGGCACAGGGCAGCTGGTCCACAAATAGCCCCTGAATACATGTTGAATGAATGATGAGTTTTCAGGTTTTATCTTAATGCTACAAGGTTTTGATAATTGTCACTTGGGTCTGATGTGTTTTAAAATCTACTGGGGTAAATATGTTAGCATCAGTGATCTATTCATTTGCTTCATAATTACTGAGAAAAAAACCTCTGAGATTCTTGCCTGATTGCTCTTGCAGCTGAATGTCACAACCAATATGTCATGTTTTTACAAAAATACAGTGAGGATTTTAATTGATATTGAATTGACTCTTTCATAGTAACTTATTTTTATCTTTACTACATTCTGCCTTCCCAAATGGCAGTCAAGTTTAGCTTTCCATGAATTTATGTTTTTCTTTATTTCTCTTATTATACTTTTAACTTTAATAATTACTGTATGCTGGCCAGGCACGGTGGCTCATGCCTATAATCCCAGCACTTTGGGAAGCCGAGGTGGGTGGATCACAAGGTCAAGAGATCGAGACCATCCTGGCCAATATGGTGAAACTCTGTCTCTCCTAAAAATACAAAAATTAGCTGGGCATAGTGGCGCATGCCTGTAGTCCCAGCTACTCGGGCGGCTGAGGCAGGAGAATTGCTTGAACCCAGGAGGCAGAGGTTGTGATGAGCCGAGATCGAGCCGAGATCGAGCCGACATTGCACTCCAGCCTGGGTAACAACAGCGAAACTCCATCTGAAAAAAAAAATAATAATAATAATAATTACTGTATGCTGCACACAGTAAACCTTGAGTGTAATTTGTTTTCATTCTATTGTAAATAGAAGCCCTTTATGCTGTATTTTCTGTCTCCCTAATATTTAGAGATACATTTGATTTTTTGAAAACTGATATAATATACCCTATAACTTTGAATTGATTGCTTCTAGGTTTTTTTTTTTTGTTGTTGTTATTGATGCTGTTGCTTTGTTTTCTTTGATTTTCTTGGATTTTTAGGGAGTTATCATTGCTAAAACATTTTTTATTTGTTTAGAACTTTTTTAAAAATTATTTTTTGAGACAGAATCTTGCTCTGTTACCCAGGCTTGAGGGCAGTGGTGCAACGATGGCTCATTGCCGCTTCAACCTTTCAGGCTCAAGCTATCCTCCTCTCTCAGCCTCCCAAGTGGCTGGGACCATATGCGTGGGCCACCCCACCTGGCTATTTTTTTTCTTTTTAGTAAAGATGAGGTCTCACTATGTTGCCCAGGCTGGTCTCAAACTCCTGGGCTCAAGTAATCCTCCTATGTCAACTTCCCAAAGTGCTGGGATTGTAGACATGAACCACTGCACCTGGCTTATTTAGAATTTTTAAGCACAAACTCCTTATCCAGGATTTCAAATGTTTTGTGCAATTATTTCTGTTATAGTTGCTGTTATTGGTTTTTGAGACTTACTATATCCTTTCTTACTACATCCAGAGAAAGTGATCTAATCGGGTTTCACCATATTGGCTAGGCTGGTCTCGAACCCCTGACCTCAGGTGATCTGCCTGCCTCGGCCTCCCAAAGTTCTGGGATTGCAGGCGTTGAGTCATTGTGCCTGGTCCATGATTACATTTTCTGATATGCTTTTTTCCTCCAACATTTTTTATCAGTAATAGACACCGAATTTTACTGATAGCCTCCTCAACCTTTTTTGAAATGATTATTTAATCATTTTTCTAGTTAATGTTAGTTGTTTGTAACATTTTCTTTGCAATATGCTATCCTTGCATTCCACCATTTGGGGTAGTCAATTTATCATCTATATTCATTGTAATATTTTAACAAAATAGTACTTGTCTCATAAAATAGGCTGGGCAACAACAAATTATTTTTTTATATTCCAGCACATTTTAAATAATATATGGAAATTCTTTGAGGAATTTGAAAAAAATCCTTCACTGAATTCACTGGAGCCAAGGGTATTTTTGAAAGACTAATTTTGCATTGTCTTCCTTTGATATTGATCTAGTCACTTTCTTCCTATTTTCCCTGCATTCTTAGCATTATGAATATTTAGCAACTATCTCTGATGCTTGATCACATTTCCTATTCTGTAGATAAAAAGGAAATGGCATGGACAGACTTTCTGCCTGGGTCAAAAGTTGGCCTTAGCTTCTCAGATTACATTCAATAGTAATTCAGATTACATTCTTCTTTTTGCTAAGATCCTCTAGCAGACCATCAAAATCTCTTTGGATCGTTTTCTTCCTTCTTTTTTTTTGATGGAGTCTTTTTCTGTCACCCAGGCTGGAGTGTAGTGGTGCGATCTCGGCTCACTGCAGCCTCCTCCTCCTGGGTTCAAGCGATTCTTTTGCCTCAGCTGGGATTACAGGTGCATGACACCATGCCTGGCTAATTTTTGTATTTTTAGTAGAACACAGGGTTTCACCATGTTGGCCAGGCTGGTCTTGAAACTCCTGACCTCAAGTGATCCTCTCACCTTGGCCTGCCAAAGTGCCGGGATCTAGTGTCCGGCCTGGATCTTTTTCTTAACCCCCTAATGCATCTTTGAGATCATGTCTTCTTTTCTCACGGGTCTGCCTGGACCCTGCTGCTCAAATGTTCGTTGTCCACGAATTCTTGGCTCCCTCGGCAGTCTCCCCAGTTCACTGAGCCATTGGGCTAATCAGACGCTGTCCGTGCCCACAGCCTTTCTGTTCTTGCAGTTGCAGAGCATGGCATGGTTAAGAGGGCAGGCCCTAGAGTCAGACTGACCTAGGTTTGAATCCTGCTTCTGATGCTTACTACCTTTGAAACTTTGAATAATAATTTAACTTTTCTGAGCCCCAATTTTCTCATCCGTAAATTGGAGATAACAGTCTCTAAATTATTGTGAGAATCCTTTCAGTTATCCAGCAAATATTTATCAATTGCTTAATGTGTGTCAGATGTTTTAGGTGCTAAAGATAAAGGTGTTAAACAAAAGAAATAGAATCCGTCTTCATGGAACTTATACCGGAGGAGCCAGACAAACAAAAGCATAAATAAACAACAACAAGAATACATGTACGTTACATGTATATCTTTCTAAATATATCTAGCTGTCTTTCCATCTACATTTGAGGTAATAAGTATTTTTTTTTGAGACAGAATTTAGCTCTTGTTGCCCAGGCTGGAGTGCAATGGTGTGGTCTCGGCTCACTGCAACCTCTGCCTCCTAGGTTCAAGCAATTCTCTTGTCTCAGCCTCTGGAGTAGCTGGGATTACAGGCATGCACCACCGCGCCCGGCTAATTTTTTTTATTTTTAGTAGAGACTGGATTTCTCCATGTTGGTTAGGCTGGTCTTGGACTCCGCCTACCTCAGCCTCCCAAAGTGCTGGGATTACAGGCATGAGCCACCGTGCCCGGCCGGTGGTAAGTATTTATGAATAAAAACAAAGAGAATAGAGAAAGGTGCCAGGAATGTTACTTTCTTTGAGGTCCTCTGTGAGGGTCTTTCTGAGGATGTAATGTTTAAGGAGCGATCTGCATGAAGTGACAAAGCCTGGCATGTGAATAACTGGGGAAAAGTGTTCCTGGCAGAGGGGCCATTAAGAATAAAGGCCCTGCGGTGGGATGAAGGGAGACCATACAAATAAAACTTTGGCATAGTTACAGCACAAATGAGGTGCGGTTAATGCTCCTATAATCACTTCTAACTATAACTGTCATTAATAACACTGTGAGAGTCATAATAAAGGGGCCGAAATACGGCTTGGGCAAGAATTGACTTCTGACCATTATTCTGAGGTCCTGGCATAGGTTGTAAGAGTTGGTGTCTTTCTCCCTCCCATTCCCAGGCCCCCCGTGAGTGATGCACACCCACCCACCCACCCCTCCATCCCCAGCACACAAGCGCCCCTGCTACTGCCCATTACATTCCGTCCATGACGGTTTCTGTTATCTACTACTCAGGTGAATTTCAAAGATTGCATCTACTTTCCCCTGTCCCTTAAAGACAGCACCCAGGACAGGGCTCTGCATGCAGAATAGACTTTCAATTGGTGTTGACTCTTGGGCCCTCAGCCCATTATCTCCTTTTCCCATCCCATCAGATCGAGAGTGCCCTGATTTTGGTCTGGAACAGAAAAAAGCAGAAGTGCCCCTGAGGATCTGGGTCCTCATAGACTCACAGGCCCTTCCCTGTCCTGGACAAACCCTTGTGGCTCTTAGGGTGGGATCAGAGGAAGGAAGCTCCTACTATACTTTCTTGTAGGTTGTTTTGCAACCTCACTTCTTCCCCTGTAGCTTTCTCCATGGATGTCATCTGCTCCCAGACCGTCTCCCTCCCATCCCTGACACTTGCTATCTCTTTGCTGCTTCCCCTACAAGCCAGGTGCTGCCACAGCACACATTTCAATGTCACGATTTAGGAGAGAGGCAAGTATAAAGTATAGAAATCTGAATTATGGAACAGATTTTTTTTTTGTAAAGAAATGCAACTTTATTATTTTCAAGTACATATGTAGTACCTCAAACTAATCTCTTACAAAAGATCACCCATAAAGATCCGGTAGATGTTTCTTTAACAAATACATAAAGATTGATGATAAGTAGTCCATGCACTCGCTGCTTCTAAAAAGATATTTCTAAAGTGCCTGAAAAGTATTGTTTTCGGTAGACTAAATACGCCACCTTTAGCAATATTGTGTATGCACTTAATTTACTAAACAAATGCCATTTTTATTGAATGTGCGAAGATCAACTTTTGTCCACAGTTAGTAATCTCCAATTAATCAAACCCAAGTTAATATGGTCTCCCACTTAGATTCCCAAGCCCAAGGCAATGACTCCCTTACTTCCAGGTGCTTCTGATAAAGCAAAATTCCAGTGCAATGAAACGACGGCCTTTGGGAGGTGGTTTATGGGTCTGACCCAGTGCTTGTCTTTTGTGCTTCCTTCCTGTCTGCCTTAGGTCTTCCATTTTCCTCAAATGTCTCTCTCACTTGCATGGCTTATCTAGGTCTCTCCCTACAGGACATTCCCAGTGCCTTCTAAGCCAGGCTTAGAGAATGGGCAGAGCTGCCTGCAGAGCAAAAACGTTAGATACGGAGTAAGGGAAAGAAAGATGTCTCCTGTAGGAACCTGAAACCAACTCTCCAGCCCGGGGAAAGGAGACACGATGATCATTGGTGTGAAGGGCATTTGCCTGGGGGGAGCAGCCCTGCCACCTAAGAGGTCAAAAGCAAATCTCTTAATATTCTTCCTCTTGTTCAAAGGTTCTGACCATGTTCATGACCTAAGCTTATCCCTGGAAGCATACATGTCCCTGGAGGACAGGAAGATTCTGGGAACTTCTCTGCCCTGATTCCAGCCAATGGCCAGGGAACTCCTTTTCCAGGGTTGGCTTGGTAGTGCCAGGGAGTGATGCAGGTTCATGAGGATGGGCATGAAAAGAAAGGGAATGGAAGGGGTTGGGAAAGAACTTGCGGCCATCCCTCTCAGAACAGCACGGAGCTCTGAGGACTTAGTAGTACAGAAGGTGAGGTGTTGTTAAGTGCACGTGTGATATCTGGGCCTTGTGGACCAAGAGGACCCCAACTAAGGGTCAGTGGGGAACTCTGTGGCACACAGGTGTGGCATTTCCAGAAGCTCCCGATTGCCTTCTGGTCCTGCGTCTGCTGCTACTCGGATGAGATCGGAGTTTGATCTGCTGGTGGGGTATTCTAAAAGCAGGACATAGAGATGGAGCCCACGGCATCTATCTGGAGACTCAAGACATGTCAAATGTCCTGTCATTGGCAGTACCTCGGTTCCTTTGTTGTTTCCCTCCTCCAGCCAGCCCTATCCCCACCTCCCACCTGTCTGCCCAGCTCTCCCTGCAGGTCCCTTACCAGCCTAGCTTGGGAGACAAGTTAGCCTTTTCTAGCCTCAGGCTCTTGCACTCTATGGAAGAACCTTGTGTGATTGCAAGGTCCGAAGGGGAAGCCAGGGATAGAGTCCTGCAAGCAGCTAGCAGGGATGGAAGTGGGAAGTGGAGTGAGGCTGGGGTGAGCTGAGAGGGCTTTCTTCTGGTTTAGACAGGTTCCTGCCTTTGGATGCTGATCTATTACAGTAGGAGGTGGGGTTAAAGGAATGGGAGTGGGGAGGGTGGGGTAACCCTTAATTCCTTAGGAACAAAATAGACAACATAGTAGAGTGGGATGGAAAAGGTTCTGCTGGGAGGACTCAAACATGTAGTGTCTAATCTGATTGTTCACAGTTAGGTCCATGGGGTAATCACCCCAATTTATTTACCCCACAACTTAGCCTGCTGAGTTGCCTCATTATGTCTCCCCAAATCTTGCCACCCAGTGCCACCCGTTCTAGTTCCATCCCTCTCCATCACCATCCCCACAACACCTCCAGCTCCCCATCTTTCTGTGCCTGGTTCTTCTTCCAATGGGCTCAGTAGTATGTCTCCTTCTCCACCCAACCTGTTAGAGAGATTGGAAGTGGAGATTGCAGCGTGAGCTTAAAATGAGGCAAGAGATCAATCTCCCAGGGGGTTGGGTGGCTGACGCCAGGTGGAAGGAGAAGCCTGGTGAAGGGCACTGAGGGAAGTGGCTTAGGAAGGCAAAAGGAGGCCAGGCGAGGGGACTCACGCCGTTAATCCCAGCACTTTGGGAGACCAAGGCAGGAGGATCACGAGGTCAGGAGATCGAGACTCCTGGCTAACATGGTGAAACCCCATCTTTACCAAAAATACAAAAAATTAGCTGGATGTGGTGGCATGCGCCTGTAGTCCAGCTACTTGGGAGGCTGAGGCAGGAGAATCACTTGAACCCAGGAGATAGAGGTTGCAGTGAGCCGAGATTGCACCACTGTACTCCAGCCTGGGCCACAGAGTGAGACTTCATCTCAAAAAAAAAAAAACAAAACAAAAAAACAGAAGGCGAAAGATTAGAGAAGGAGGTCCAGTGAGATGGGGCCATAGGTTAAAGGAAAGGAGGGCTAACCTGCCTTTATGGGAGACTTGTATTTAGCACAGTGGGGGAGAGTTGGTCAGGAATGAAAATGTAAATGCCCACAGAGCCTCTTCAGGTAACAAATGAGAGTCTAAGGGAGCGGGTGCCCGTTATTGCTGTGCAGCAATGTGGACATGGGGTTAGCAGCTCTTCTGATTCTTCAAAAGAAATTCAATTCAGATTTTATGTGAAAGACTCTAAATTTTTGATATTGAACCAATTAACACCCTCTCCTCTCCCCACACACAAAAATACAGGACAGGTCAAACCAAACAGTATTCCTGGACAGTATTTGGTTTGTAAGCCATCAGTTTTTTTTTTTTTTTGAGACAGAGTCTCCCTCTGTCGCTCAGGCTGGAGTACAGTGGCTTGATCTCAGCTCACTGCAACCTCTGCCTTCTGGGTTCAAGTGATTCTCCTGCCTTAGCCTCCTGAGTAGCTGGGATGACAGGTGCATGCCACCATGTCCGGCTAATTTTTGTGTTTAGTAGAGATGGAGTTTCACCATGTTGGTCAGGCTGGTCTCGAACTCCTGACCTTGTCATCTGCCCACCTCGGTCTCCCAAAGTGCTTTGATCACAGGCTTGAGCCACCATGCCTGGCAAGCCATCGATTTTTAACCTCTACTAAGTGATAAAAAACACTTGTAGGAAAACCAATAACTTGTTGGTTGATGTGTGGACATCAGGAGGCCCAGGTTCTAGTGCCAGTCCTGCCGTTCTTTGCTTTATGACCCTGAACAGATTCATCTCTGCACCTCCTCTCTCTATAAAATATAGAGGTGGTACTAGGTGACCTGGAAAGGCCCTTCTCATTCTGATATTCTGTGGGTTCAGGTGGAAGGTAGAGGGCCTCGGAGTCCAGTTGTGAGTTAGGCAGGACTTAGAATCTGACGGGAAGAGGGCAGAGACAACAGGTTCAAGACAGTCAGGGCACCTGGGACTTGGGACCCCAGGATCTGAGGGTGTTGAGGAACAGGAGCAGGAATCCATAGTGGAAGTGGGGTCTGCATGTGGCATCCTGGAGGGAGGAGCTGGTGACGGGGCTTGCACTTTGCTGGGGGGGAGGTGGAGGGGCTTACCACCGGGATATCGCCGCAGGATGAGCTTTCGGACCTCATCATAGATGAAGATGAGGAGGCTGTAGGGGAAGGCACAGAACCACCAGGTGACCCTGAAAGCAATGGAGGAGTGTGTCGGGATCACCAGAGGTCAGCTCGGCAGCCATCACATAAAGAAGCATTCAAACTGATGAGAACTTGGATCCTGGATGGGGCTCAAGTCCCCGTACGACTACTGAGGCCACCGGAAAGGGACACTCACTTGAGCGGGTACATGCGGAGGGCCACACCCATACCCGGGCAGTAAGAGAGAAAGGCAGCCAATGCCGTCTCCTCCAGGAGCCCAAAAATCAGGATCTTGTTCCTGAAAGGCAAAGAAAGGAGGGTAGCTGGTGAAGGGGGGTCAAGGAGGGAGGGATCCTGGGGTACTCGTAGGGTGGAAGGGAAAGAGGAGAGAGATTTATAAATGACATAGTCCCATGTCTTCTTCCAACATCCTCTTCTCATCCTTTATGTAACCAAAGGAAGATGTTATTTTCTTTTTCTGCTTACTGAGTTTACCTTTGAATGTTGTCTATTGCACATATATTCATTCATTAAATAATTGTTTCTAGGTATTGGGTGGCCTGTTCTGTATTGGAGACTCAGTGGTCAATATGGGGCCCGTCTCATGCAACTCATGATTTTGTTATCGTTCCAGGCACAGGGCCTGTGAAAGTGTTTGTCTCCCCAGTAAGATACTGGAAAGCTCCTTCAGTGCAGGCCCCACGTATGTCTTCCACCGTCTCAGCATCCCCCACGGTTCCTGGTGGTGGTTTCATCATAGATCTTTAATTCAGGGAATGTAAAGGGGATGTTCAATACATAAGTGGTTAATATATGTTCACTATGTCAGAATTGAAAAGCAGGATAGAATGAAGAGGTTATGAGGGCAGTCTCTGCAGTCAGACAGGTGGAGTCCATTCCCAGTTCTGCCACTGTCTAGCTTTGGATTGCAGGGAATGTTGGATTTCTCTGAGCCTCATGATCCTTCTCTATAAAATGGAGATTTTACCTTTTTATCATAGAGTTGCTGGGAAAATTATGGGAGATAATATGTGAAAAGCTCTGAAACATGGAAAATGTTCAGTCGTATTATTACTCCACTTTTTTTTTTTTTTTGGAGACAGAGTCTCACTCTGTCACCCAGGCTGGACAATTACAGGTCACTGTAACCTCCACCTCCTGGGCTCAAGTGATCCTCTTGCCTCACCCTCCCTGGTAGCTGGAATACAGGTGTGTGCCAACATGCCCTGCTAATTTTTGTGTTTTTTTGTAGAGATAGAGTTTCACCATGTGCTCAGGCTGGTATCAAACTCTTGGGCTCAAGTGATTCTCCTGTCTCGCCCTCCCAAAGTGCTGGGATTACAGGCGTGAGCCACTGTGCCTGGCCTACTCCGTCTTTTGTATTCTTATACAAGGTACCTCTTTATAAACACTCGATTTAAGCCAGTGATTTCCAAATTTTCACTCACTAAGGATCCCCTTATTTTCTTCTGTAAAGGCCACATTTAATGGTTTTTTATTTTTGTCTCTCAAGCTACATTTGGGAATAGGTAATGAATACATTTCCCTGTTTAAAATTACTTAGAAATATCTATGGCTTCCAAACTGAACTGTGGATCAGCATTCGATCACTACTTCATGATATGTGTTCCTGGCTTTTGCCTGAGAATGACTCAGAGTAAGCCTGGTTGCCCTCTCATAGGTGGGTGCTTTACTTCCATAAAGCTTTTCAAAATAAGGCAAATAGCATCTCTGAGGATCCTCAATGGCCCAGGGGCCTAAGGTGAGGCCTGTAGTGGTGTTAGTACTCTGTACCCAGCCCGACTTCCATTTCCATCTTTCCTATTTGTTGCTAAGATGGGCTGGATGTCGTCAGTCTGGCCACGTTCCCACCTTCCTGTGTCACACATACAGTGCACAGTAAGTCCGAAGCCCCAGAACTAGACTTAATTTCTTAGACTCTCTGCTCCTTGCTCTCTTCAAATTGCATTTTTTCCATTAGTATTTTTAGCTTACTGGAATGTCCTACCTTCATATTACCTTTGTTTATCTAACAACAGACTTTTCACTTTTTTCTCCCATGGATCTTAAGTGCTATTAACTTCACTTTGGCATCTTCTCCCCACCCTCCCCAGCCACAAACTAAGAAACGATGACAAGCCGATTTGAGGAATTGTGGCCATTATTTACGGTAGGAGAAAATAAAAGGAACCAGCAGGATACCTTCGGCACTCAGCCACCACTCAGGCTAGAATCACAGTCATTACTGAGCTCCAAACAGTGCCAGACGGTTTGGAAGCTGGGCTTCAGAGACAGATGTGGTGGACCCTTACCATCTTCGTGATCTTGGGCACATCATTTAACCTGTTTGGGGCCTCTTATCCATGAAACGTAAACAATAATACCCACCTCATGGAGCTGCCGTGAGTTTAAGGAATGTGTTGGGCACTTAGCACACTGCAAGAAGGCACTGAGCCTGACCCTCAGCAGCACGTGGCCTCCGGCACCACAGTGCAGGTGCTATAAACTAGGCTGCCTGCTGAAAGCCAGGGGAGGGGTGGGCAAAGAAGACACTGGATTTAGGGCTGGGCAAAGGATGTGGGCAGTGGCACTCAAGTAGGAGACGGGAGAAGGAAGGGAGGGAAGGGGAGAAGGAAGTTGGAGGGAGATGATAGCAAAATGCAATTTAGGAGCAAAATTAGAACTCATTGGAAATAGTCACAGCATTCGTTCCTCTCCTCTCTTCTGTATGAAACCTATTTATGGATATACAGATGGAAGGTTAAAATCTGATGCCCTCCTTACAGTTCTGGGCCAGGGCTGAGTTGAAAGCCTGGCCTGTGTGGGTCGGTGACTGTGCCCAGAGCCTGGGGGGTGGGTGGGTGCCATCGGGGTGGGCACTCACTTCATGCCCTGCTGGAAGACTGAGTTGCGACGGGTCTTGCAGATGATAAGGTCAGCCCACTGCACCACCACGATGCTGGCAAAGAATGCCGTGTGGCAAGTGAACTCCACCACCTTCCGCTGCTCATAGGTCTGGAGGGAGAGAGCAGAGAGAGATGAGAGTGTCAGAGGAATAGGTAGGACCAGAATGTAGCATAGTTTCTCCTGATGCATCCCTAGTCCCAGTCTCAGTTGGCCACCACTGGCCACTCCTGCCAGGCATTCAGCTCCCCCCACCTTCACACATGTGCACTGCGTTTACACAGCACCACTCACCCACTCCTGTCCATAGCTGTCCTCCAGGTCGTTCATGGTCCGGTCATCCCAGTCAAGGCGGATTCCCAGCAGCCGTGATGGCAGGAAACCATTCTCTGCCAGGATCACAAAGTAGGTGAAGAAGCCACCCAATGCCTGAATCATCCCTGTGGGTAGAGGGCCAAAGGCAGGGCCTGGGTCAGAGCAGGAAGCAGAAGCAGGGCAGCCCCTCAGGGCCAGAGATGGAGGTCCCTGACCTTTGGGGAGCTGGACCCTGTCCCAGAATTTTGCTTGGGGCTCATTCGTCTGAAAGCTGGGAAAAGAACCCTCTGGGGGTTCCCTCCCGAGCCCCAGGGCTTGGCGCACCGATCTGTCCATATGCCATGCTGATGAGCCTCTCATTCACTAGCTTGTCTGTCTGGGAGTTTCGTGGCTGCCGCTTCATGATGTCACTCTCAGCTGCCTCATAGGCCAAGGAGATGGCAGGGACCTGTGTGGGGTGGGAAGTGGGGCAGGGAGGGCATTTGAAGGGACATGCGAGACAACAGGAGCAATGGATGCTCAGCAGTGAAGATCTTTGACACAGTTAAACAAGCTTGTATTCAGACCCCATTGTCTTCCAGGCCCGGGCCTGTCTCCTGTGACCCCCACAGCCGGGGAGGTGCCCCAGTGCACCTCTCCTCCCCACCACTGTGCTCTCACGGTTGCCTTGCCTGTCCCCTCTCCCCTTCCTGCGCTCACCATATCTGTGCCCAGGTCAATGCAGAGAATGGTCACGGTGCCCAGAGGTAGGGGGATGTTGGCAATGATGAAGAGCAGGAAGGGGGTGATCTCGGGAATGTTGCTGGTCAGGGTGTAGGCGATAGATTTCTTCAGGTTGTCAAAAATCAGGCGGCCTGTGGGGAGGTTCTGAGGGCATCAGAGAGGTCAGAGGGACTCTTCCCCACCCCCAGCCCCTGAATCATGGCTGCCTGTCTTCCTGAGAGAGAAAGATTTCGTGTTCAAGGGAAGCTAAAGCGGGCTGGGCTGCCTAGAGTCCTGGGATGATTCTTCAACTAGGGTAAAGGGACGGGAAGCAGAGGTGCTGGCTTCAATATCCTGCGAGCGTCCCAGACCATGCAGCCTCCTCACCCTCCTCTACCCCCGTGACGATGGAGGCAAAGTTGTCATCCAGCAGGATCATGTCGGCCGCCTGCTTAGAGACGTCAGAGCCAGAGATGCCCATGGCAATGCCAATGTCAGCCTTCTTCAGCGCAGGGGAGTCATTCACCCCGTCACCCGTCACGGCCACAATGGCTCCCTGGAGGGAAGACAGCCAGCACTTGAGGACAAAGCCCCTGCCCAAGCCTGGCCCCTCTCACCTCACTCCACGCTTCTTCTTGGCCTATCCCTGCCTCCCCAGTCCCTGCCTGCCGTCTGCCTGCCATGGCTGCGCTCACTCACCTGCCTCTGACATCCCTCCACAATAATGAGCTTCTGCTGGGGAGATGTTCTAGCAAAGACAATCTCCGTGTGGTTCTTGAGGATCTCATCGAGCTGCTCCGACGTCATGTCCTTCAGGTCAGAGCCGTGCACCACACACGCCTTGGCTTCCCTGGAGGGTGGGTGGGGCAGAGACGGCTGACCCCTTGCACCTGCACCAGCCCCGGCTGCCCCCACCTCTCCTCACCACCGAGGCCTGCAGTCTCCCTGCTGAGCCCAGTTCCCTGTTGCTTCAGTTGTCCTGTCCTCAATACTCACTTTCTCCATATCTCTCTGAGGATGTGACTCTAAATCTTCACCATGGAATCATCGCAGTAGTAAATGCAGATTGCTAGGCCCTGTACTAGTTTCTTTACACACATCCCACTCCCACAGCAATGGAGATAGCACCCTAATTTTGTGGTGGGAAAATGGAGACTCAGGACGGGAACGTGACATCTCCAAGTTACACAGGTATTCAGTGGCACAGCCTAGACACAAGCTCAGTGCTGAGGAACCACTCACAGTAGTGTCAGAGGTAAGGCCCATAAAGGTCCCAGAAGTGCTGTCCAATACCCCCAGGGGACACCCAAGCCTCCTGGGCAAGAGGACGTGTTGATCGTGGGGGCAGGGGCTTCCTGCAGAGGCCTCACCTGGGGTTGACTTGACTCACGGGAATGTTGAGCCGGGCTGCAATGTCCTCCACAGTCTCATTCCCCTCTGATATGATGCCGACGCCTTTGGCAATGGCCTTGGCTGTGATAGGGTGATCCCCGGTTACCATGATCACCTAGTGGGAAGGAGAGGAGACAAAAGGAAAGCAGTGTTAAGGGCTTATCCCCCTCTTATTCCTCTCCCAAGGAAAGATAAAGCTAGATAGCGAGATGTCTGGGGCTGGCAGATCCCAGTGGAAATAATGGTGTGGGTGTGTGTGTGTGTATGTATGTGTGTGTGTGTGATGTGTGTTGGTGGGGATTGTGTGTATGCGTGTGTGTGATGTGTGTGGGGGGTGGGGATTGTGTGTGACTTGTGGGATGTGTATGGGGGTGAGGATTGTGAGTACGTGTGTGTGGGATGTGTATGGGGGGTGGGGATTGTGTGCATGTGTGTGGGGGATGTGTGTGTTGGGGGATGGGGATTGCGTGTATGTGTGTGTGTGATGTGTGTGGGGGGGGTGGGGATTGTGTGTATGTGTGTGTGGGATGTGCGTGTATGTGTGTGTGTATGGATGTGTGTGTGCATATGTGTGTGTGTGTGTGTATTTGGGTGGGTAGGCGAGGAGGAGAGATAATGGCAAGATGTGTTATGTTCAGAGGCTTAGAGAGAGATGTTTGCTTAAATGCAGGAAAGTATCCATGACAGAGTAGCAGGTTAATGAGGATGCCCTGGAGGAGAAGCCTCAAATCTTGAGGATTGTTTAGAAGATGATTTTAGGAGTTTGGATTTCATGAGATTCAAGGCAGTCAGAGCTGGAACGCCCCTTTAACAACTCCTTTATTTTACATAAGAGGAAACCAAGGCTTAGAGAGGGCCTACGATCTGCTCAAAGGCACAGGGGCCTGGAAACAGGACACGAGGTTCTTAGAGTCAAATACTGACCGCTGCAGCAATGTAATGGACAGAACAGGAATAAGATGGAGACGACACCCTGGCCTCCACTACCTTGTGCGTCGGCCTCTGCCATCCTCCCTGGTATAAGGCATGGTGGCCCCACCTTCACCATGATGTTCATTGCTGCTGTGGCAGAGTGGATGGAGTTGAGATGGGGAGGGTGGATGGGTTAAGACGCTACTGTAAGCATGAGGTGTGCAGAGTTGGGCATTTGCATGTGTGGGCTTGTGGGGCAAGTCCCACAGATACTGAAAAGGAAGACTCTATCATCCCACTGCCTTCTCTTCCGCTCCCACCACTTCACTGAAACTGCTCCCAAGGGCCACATGGGCCTCTGAATTGAAAAATGGAGGTGTCTTTGCAGTCCTCATCCTACTTGACCCCTCTGAGGCATTTGGCACTATTGACCTCTCCTCGACACCGTGCCCCCGCCGCTTCCACGCACGCTCCCTTCCTGGCTTCCTTCCACTGCTCCACGTTCTCGTTTCCAGCCTCTCCAGTGGCAGCCTAGCAGGATGGAAGGAGCAGCGGCTTCGGGGTTGAATGAAAGGCTCAGTTCAAACACTGACCTTCTCCGGCTACAGCATCTTAGGCAAGCCAAGTACTGAGGTCTCAGCACAATGCAGAGGTGACTCCTGCCTTTCCAGGCGGTCGTAAAGATTAAACGGCACTGGGTCCTACCCCATCTCCCCTCTTTGCTGCTTCCTCTTGTCCCTAAATGTTGGTGTGGCGCAGGGTTTCATTCTCCTCCCTTTACTTGACCTGTCTGCTCTTCCTGGGCAATATAGTAAAATATACTATAAGCCTTTAGTTTGCACCCTTGTGGTAATGAGATTCAAATCTCCAATCCTGATCATCTTTCATGAGCACTAAACCCTACTCCAATGTTCGCTGGAACATCTGTGTCTCCCAGGGTGTCTTACAGACTCTTCAAGCTTAAGGTCAACATTGAACTCCTTTCTCTGTTCCTGCCACCCCACCAAGCCTGCTCCTCTCCCTACCTTAGATGCTGTCCTCTCTGCTCATCCTGTCCCCTTCTCTCCTGTATCTTCCTCACCTTCCACATCCAGTTCAGTCACCAAGTTCTTAAAACATTTCTCAAACATGGCTATTCCTCTCTGCTCCCTGTGTTCCTGCCCTAGTTCAGGTCATCATTTCTTGCCTGAACTATGGCAATGGCCTCTTCACCTGTCTCTCCCTGACTCCAGTTCTTCCCCAAATCCAGTTCCTC